>VZRV01010769.1:702000-800530 GCA_013398115.1 Falcunculus frontatus | reverse complement strand
GCTGCCAGCTTTTCCAGGAGTATGCTATGGGAAACAGTGTCAAAGGCTTTGCTGAGGTCTAAATAGACAACATCTACAGACTTTCCTGCATCCACCAGGCAGGTTACCTGGTCATAAAAGGAGACCGGGTTGGTCAAATATGACCTACCCCTTCTAAACCCATGCTGGCTGGGTTTAATCCCCTGTCCATCCTGTAGGTGCTGTGTAATAGCACTCAATATAAACTGTTCCAAAACCTTCCCTGGTACCGAGGTCAGGCTAACCGGCCTGTAATTACCAGGATCCTCCTTCTTACCCTTTTTATGAATGGGCGTCACATGGACCAGCTTCCAGTCATCTGGAACCTCGCCAGTGAGCCAGGACTGTTGGTAAACGATGGAGAGCGGCTTTGCAAGCTCATCTGCCAGCTCCCTCATCACCCTGGGATGGATCCCATCCAGTCCCATAGATTTATGAATATCCAAGCGGCTCAGCAGTTCCCTGACTGCCTCCTCTTGAATAACAGGGGGACCATCCTTCTTCTTGACACTATCTACCAACCCAGGAGGACAGTTGTCCTGAGTACCATGTGTCTTTACAATAAAGACGCTTTCTGGCGAAGGGTGTTAGACCTCCAGAAAAATGAGAGGTATGCAGCCCAGCTGCCTTAACCTCTCTCCAGATCATGTCTAACCTCCCAGACTACAGAACTGCAGCTTTGTGGTGGCTCTGTGTCAATGATGCACCTTTCCTGGAGCATACAGTGGCTAAAAAACCCACAAGCTTTAAAAGCCTAAATATATCAGCCTTTCTCTTTCATATCCTTGCCACTCTTGTGCACTCCTTTGACTTAGGTTAGCGTTCCTTTCAGCAAGCCAGGATCCTCTCTGCTGCTACTTCCCCAGCAATGGTCTATCCTCAGAAAGAGACAGCCTCTTCCACCCTACAACAGGCTTTCATGCTTGCTCCAACATAGGCAGTGAAAGAGCCTCTTAGAGGTTCCATTCTTTTCACATTATTATCACCCAGTCCAGGCTGGAAAAAAAGCTGTTTCCAATCATTTGCCTGTTAGTCAACTCTCTGCCTGACAGCAAATCCTTTGATCAAGCCTGTTATACTGTGTATATTAAGCTCATCTAAGTTTATGTAATGGAACTTTATAATTGTCACTGCTATTTCATCACTTGGTGTTTCTGTCTTACGTGAAATTAGGAATAAAAGGAAGCACAGAGAAGGCATGTGGGTCGTATATTGCATCTGCTGTTTGTAGTCCAGGACAAAAGTCCATGGGATTCCCAAAATTAAACAGCATCTGAGAACTTCATATTGGCAAATTCTTTAAGCCAAAATTCCAGAAACTGAAGAAACCCTGATTTCAATGTAATTTGTTTTGGGCTGGTTTTTCATACGAAGATTAAGTGATTTGTTTCAGAAATTAGTCCCTTAGCAGATCATAGCAATAAATCTCCTAACACAGAGCCATACTGGAAATGCTGCTCTTTGAGCAGAATGAAAATCACTGCAAAACAGTGTATCAGACCTTTACGATTTTGTTTAAAAAAAAATTAATTACAAATCACTAAGATATTTTTCATTCTGTAATGAATAATCTTTACCATTCTGCTTAGGGTATTCTTATCCTTGGGCTTTCTTATGAGAAACAGATTTGCACATGCTGCAGAGCATAAACACACTCGATCCAATAGTTAAGAAAGTACTTCGGAAGTACTGTCCCACAGAGCTGCAAGTGTGCAGTAAGCCCGAGAGTAACAGATTCCTTGCACATTTGAAGGCTATTAGTCCACACACAATAGATTTAGCATGTCTCAGGCACAGAGGAGTCCCTTCTCATGTGCTGTAGAGCAAGACTGTGCAGCCGAATGGATGCATCTGGAATTGCCACATGGGCTGTCAGAGATCCAGACATCTCAAACAAATGTTGGAAGTCTACAGCTTTCACCCAGGCCCAAAAGGAAGAATCTGGGAAAAACCAGGTTGTATGAAGCTGGGTGAGAAATGAACATAAAATTCGGTAACATTTCTCTGAATGTCTTTCTATTATGTGATAATTTTTGAATAATCCAACCAATCAGCACTAAAAATTCAGGGAATACCATAGCTATCATTGTCCTGAACACTATTGATTTTGACAGAAACTGAAACAAGAAAGCAGGGAAAATACAGGAGAACGGGCTGAAATGGCAGAGAGGGAGTTTGCAAGCACAAATAAAGGCACGTAAAAATCATCCACGTTAAACAGAAAAAGCATGAAGGTCTTTATCTAGAATATTTTTCCATCACAACAAGAATACAATAAGGATCACAGAATCACGGACAGCAAGAATATTTTCTGAGATAAAGCAAGCCAGTATCAAGCTGGGGAAATGTCCTTATTGTCCATTTGTTCTTCTTTCATGAAAAATCTAATACTTTTTTGCTGAGATATGAGAGTTACACAAAGTATTTGCCAATGCAGGCAAAGAAAACCTTACTTATTTCATGCTGCATGAGACCTCACTTTAACTTATACATGAAGGTCTCTTAAAAGTTTTTAATTGCAGAATAGAGATGCATGAGAAGTAGCTTCCCCTTCATGTGAAGGTTTCCAAAAGACAACTCTGACCCAAAATTGGGATGAAAATGTTGAAAACAAAAAAGTTCATGTACTGATATTTTGGTTAGTGAAAGGACCTGTTTTGATGATTTAAAGTGGCTTGAAATTATTTTGACCTTTTCAATAGAAAATTAACCCATCTTATACATTAAAATGTGGGGGGTAAAAAGTAATTTCAAACAAATGTTCTTTTCAAAATATCAAGATGGAATATTTCAAGAGTCTCCAAATTTTGTTTCAATTATCCTTTCCCACAATTTCATTTTTTGAAAGTCACAGTTTTCCAGTGCAAAGCGCTTTGTCAAAAAAAACCCTCTCAACCACAGCAGCAATACCACACATTCTTGATTCTGATGGGGTCATATGGTTGCTTCATTTCAGTGGGTAGCTTGAGACAGGCTGTAAAATACTGGTGTGTCACCCATTCTGGCACTGTTCTGGCAAGTGTTGTGACAGATCATACAGGGCACTGAGATTGCACTCATAGTGAGAAGTGCAAATTGAAAATACTTCTTCCATTGTGTGTGATCCAAAGGATCTGGGGACTGATCTTATGCTGAGAGACTGTGCTGTGCTCTGGCTTGGACAGAGGGCTGCCAGAAGCTGTGTGGGAGTACAGGGAAATGCTTGGCAAATCCCTGGCAAAGACAGAGAAGAGGAGAGCTCCACAGCGAGCAAATCACCCCTGGTATGCCACTGAAAGGCAAACCCGAGTTTTCACTACACAAATAGAGCAGGAAAAGGTGATTGTGGATCTGTCTAATCAGTAAACAGTGCAGAACTGAAAACCCTGGTCAGCTGTCTTCAGCGGGTTTTGGAAATATTTTTCCCACAAATCTTCCTTTCCTCCTTAGCAGCAAATAAGCTGGGACTCAATTGTAGTCAAGGGCTTGGTACAGAGACTTGAACAATCAACTGGTTGGATTCATTAGGAGCAGAGTGGAATGACACAATGTTGGAAACATAAGCAGCCAGCCTATGAGACCAGCTCAGTTACAAAAGCATCCACCACTAGACTATCTAAATTTAGAATGCCAAAGGTAAGGAACACTTGCGGTGAGCTACAGCTACTTGGGCTCTCTCACTGTAAATATGAACAAATCAGACATACGTCGCTTTTCACACTTGCTTTCTGTAAACAGCACATACTTCCACCTGTAAACAGTGAAACTAAACTCCAGTTTCTTAGCTGACATTACTGCCCTGCTGAAGCTGGCAGACTTGAAAGCTAATTCACACTGTCGAAGTATCTGATCTGTTTTCATTTTGCTTATTTTCTTCATAAGCACTTGATGCTTTTTATTCTACCACTACTTCTGAAGATTTTAGAATTAATAGTAAGCTATCTTTCTAGTGCTGTGTAAGTACTAAAGCAATACATTGCTTTTATCAGAATTATCAATTCTGATAGCTCAATAGTAGGGCAAGAAATGAAAGGGCTCTTCCAAGTACAAACCTATTTATTTGCCACTTTACTTGTGTGCCTTCTTATCCCTGAATAAAAGTCATCTCTACTGGGTGAAAACACACGCTCTGTAGTCTTTTCTTGGAGATTTCTAATGAACACATGGTGTGAAGGCGTGCTCTGAGTCCAAGACTCTTACACTATCCAGACCAGCAGACTCAGACCCAGCAGGAAAGAAGGCAACACTCAGTAAACCTGGTTCATGTGGAGGCTGCAACTTTATTAAATGTAAACCACATTATGGGCTTATTTAAATTAATGGTCACAGTGGGTGCTCAACACCTCTGAAAGATTCTGCACTACAGCTAGCTATAAAATTTTCCATCGAGACTCCTGTGTGAAGGGAAGCTGAGACTTCTGACTAGTAGTGCTTGCCAGAAAACTGCCTTTCTGCGGGAATTTTTTTCTTGATAAAATGTCCAGATTTTGGTGCTGGAAAAATTGAACTCTTTTCCCCCCAGCAGTCCCTCTCACCAGAATCAGTAACCAGCTGTTCATTTGCACAAGCCCACATGCTGTGTGAGGCGTTCTTGCCAGATCACCTCATTTGGATATACCAGAGTCCAATGTACCAACATGCAACGCAAGGGCTGACAGACCACACTGGACATGGACATGCACACAGCTTGCCTCAGGAACCTTGGACTCCAAGGAGCAGGGGGAGATCAGAACTGAGTGCCATCCCCTACACCCTACACCTGCTCCAACTCTGCTCAGTTCTCTGCCAAAGAAACCCAGGAGGACCAGGAGGGTCAGAGACCCTCTCTTGTCCCACCTTGGTCAAGTGGACCAGAAGACAGGGACCACAGAGGGTGTCACGGGACCTGCTTCCGTCACAGTGGGCATGCAACCAAGTGACAGCTTGTCTGAACTAAGTCACTTCATTCTTCTGGATTGGATGTTTCAGCTTTGTTAAAAAGATACTGTTTTCTAGGGGGTGGGGAAATCCCTAAATTTCATTAGCTAAATAGGACTGTTAAGAATGGCTAAGGGAAAGAAGCAGGTGATGGAACACCAACTGACAATGCTTATGGACAGTGAAAACCTCTACAAAATACTCAGCTGAAAACCAAAGGAGACCCTTTTCTGATTAAACAACAAGAGCACTGTATTGTAATTCGCTTTTGCAAGAAATAGAAACATCTTAACTGAGTCAATGGCTATTTTCAGCATTATTGTAATACTTAAAGTGTCACTGTTCAATGATTGCTTTCAGTTTATAAAAATAACTTTCAGACTTTTAAACATCCAAACCAATAAAGCTACATGGAGAGAATGTTTGTCATTGAAATAAAAATTATCCCAAATATAGAGCTGGAACATCATTTGTAAAAATAACAGAAATATTGCTGAGACATTTTAATAGCAATAAATAAATATGGGGAGATCATGAAACTGTGGCAACTAGAAGTTTAGGATACTAATTAGAAACTAAAGAAATTAAAATAAAAAATCACATAAATTAGCACTTTGAATGGTACCAAAACCAAATATATTTATATACAAATACTCAGAAATATATCAATCTACATTTATGCATTCACATTTTGTATAACCCCCAATTTTGTGTGTGTAAAAGAGAAAAAATATTGAAGATGACCTGGGATCACCTAAGGAAAAGTCTTTTGAGTTGAAGTATTTTATTTTCCTATTTCTGTTCATTTACAATGACATGATAATGATTCACAGAATCACTGATAAACAGCAACTGTGTCCTTTTTTATTTGCTTCCTAACACTCCTGGAAAGCTTTATAGTAAACAGTTTAGAAGATAATGAAAGGTAAAACTTCCATCTGAAAAGGTTTGATTCAACAAAATTATTGGGACAATCACTTAGGTTAAGTGTTTAGCCCAGAGGGCAGTATAAAATTTCATCAAAATTCAAACCATGCATAAATGATCTCAAACTGCAGTGTCTATTTGTACCACACAACATGTTAGTCACATTTTTCACTGAAGATTGAAAGTAATGATGAAGCAACTGATAAGGATGAAAGACTGAATATGTGCTATGCCACCCATGTATAATTCAGTTAGTGGCAAACACGGATTAGAAAGTATCCTGCAACAGCGTGTGTTTTCCAACTGCCTGAGAAAAACTGTGAACCAGTTAACAAGGGAAAGGGGTCAGAAATGAAACCAAAAATATTTCACACAAAAATAACACACAAATTAGCCAGGTAAAGAAGAGAGAGTTATTAAATCAGTGGGTCAGGGATTCAAAGACAATGAGAAAGGCAAACATGGATCAAAAGAACATTAAATTTTATACCTTTTAGGCTTAGTGTTTTCTAAAAAAATATTACTGGGTCTTTTAAATCCAGAGAAAAAGCAGTAGCAGTGGTAGTGAAAATGGTATCATTTTTCTAAAACTGAAATCTTCAAATTTTGGTGAATAAAATATAAAGAAAACTTCAATGCAAAATCTCCATTTAGAGTGCAAAATAATGTCCTCAAACTCTAGGAAGAAACAGTCACAGTGGAAAAAAAAACTTTACACTCCTTTTTCTAGTTGAAAGCTTTGATTTCGTCATTTTGGAGAGAAACTTTGAGTTAAGGATTAAGAAAAAGGTCTGTGATTTTTCATTTTAATCCTAAACAAAGACAATCTTTAGTTGATGACAGCCAGTGAAACAGAATAACAGCTATGGTACATAATGTTATTTATCAGCTGATTATGGATCACTCCACTGACTGTATCAGCTGTACTCAGACACCTGCTGCAGATTTTGTTTGAACTATTAGAATCAGCTCCATGCAATTACACTGACCTTCAGCTGAAGTTCTGTGGTTGCTAAATGGTGAGTTCAAATTCCTTGTTTTGTTATTCTATAAGCATCTAAGGTGCTGGACAAACTAATAAAATTGTAAAGTCATGCTTCAGAGAGATTGTACTGTAGCATTGAAACTGCACAGTGGAGGATTAATCACAAACCTTAGCTGAAAACCACGTACAGGGCTGTGTTTTTGTACAGAAACATGTTAGTCTCAGCAGATTCAGGTTATCATCACTCCAAGCAGAGCTAGATGTTCATGATTTGTACCCGCCTTTTTGGGGAGGATGGGATTAGAGGAAAAACTTCACAGATATCCTGAGGAGTTATCTCTGGGTAAAAGTCATGGGTTAAAGCTGCACCTGGAAGTAGTGGCAAGAGGAGATGAGAGCTGATATCTGTGGTAGAAGGGTAACATCAGCAGAAGAGATGCCACTGAAAAGTGGAGGGAGGCTAAGTGGTAGAAGACCTTACAAATGACTGGGAAAGATTATAGTATGACAGATGCCTCCAATGATAGCTAATTTAAATGCCATTAGGTGCATTATATTTCACATGCAGACAGTCTACGGGGTGATGGAAAGTGTTACAGCAGGTTAGCATGAAAGTTTATGCTTCAGTCAAAGCAAATTGTTATCACTTCACTGGAAATGGCACTTGAACAGCTTACCTCAGCTGAGGATCTGCCCCTCTGTGTTACTGCAGCATTTGCTCTCTAGCAAAATACTCAGAGCAGATGCTAAAGGTGGCGGAACTTAAGCAAGTTTCTGCTGACTTATTGCCCCCAAAAGAAAAATTATAACGAAGTTACTGAAAGTTTCAAGCACTGTACAGTATTTTTAGTTTATTTTGCTATTCTACACTTACCGAATTTTTCCACGTGGGTAATATTAAATAAAACATTTTTCCCAATTAGCACTTTTATGTGTTTTATATTTAGTGTATTGTTGCTATTCCTTCCAATGAAGTCTAGGAAAACGGCAGAATGAAGCCTGGAGTTATGTTATTTTGAGCTGATTTCCCTGTAACATTAGCAAACAGTTTGATGCATCATGTCACTAGTAGCACTATTCTCTCTTGTCTTCCCCCATTTAATGAAAATCTGTGAAATAAATGCTACAAGGCAGTACTGCTGGCATGACAAATTCCAAGCCAATAAGTCTTGCAGTTGCCAAGATGTAAGCTCTGAAACTTGGCATTTGGCATTCAGAACTAGATAACCTTACTATAGTAACTACATTCACTGTATCTACAAGAGGAATGAATAAATCAACAATAATTGAACTACTAAAAGTGTCTAATTTCCAGAGTAGTGCTTCAAGCAACAACTGAAATTAAAAAACTGTTAAAACACAGCTACATACCCATACAATCTTGTCATGAATGCACTGAAGCAAAGGTTAACAAAAAAGAATGAATATGCATTCTTTGCTAAAAGTAGCGTTCCTTGATCTACAGTAGTGATGAACTGTATAAATGTCAGGTCCCGTCCAAGTCCCACAGAGCCTGGCATTCCCAGTAGCAAGAATTTTTTATTGTTCCTGTAACATTACTCAAAGTAGGGAAAAGGCTATTCCTGCTGCATGTGGAATGCAGTCCCTATTCTTGAAGTCTGGCAGTGTTTCCAAAGTTAGCAGTGATCATAAACCCTTGAAATATTGTCAGTATCTCCAGGGCCTGATCCAAAGCCCAGTGAAGGCAAATAGGAAGATTCCACATGGCCACAGTTTTGTGTGGGCCAGGCTTAAAATATTACTTCCCTTGCCACTTGATTTCACAGTTCAGAATTTCTCGCGTTGTCCAAGTCATATCTCATTGAATTTGCCATCCCCTCATCTTTTCTTCCACTGTTAATTTTTGTTAGAAAAATGCAGGTCTGGAAATCTTTAGAAAAATAAGTAGCACAGTAGGTTAAAAGGACTCAGTGCTTTAGAGAAACAGGATAGTCTAATAAACAGAGCTTTTACTGTAACACGTTTCCACGCTAATACACAGGAGAGAACCTACCACTGGGACACCAGCCTGCTGTACGCCGCTTTGAAAACTGTCTCCTAGAATTAATTCAGACTGATTAGCATAGCATGTATGCATTCACCTGGGGAACTAACTAAAAATAATAGCCAATTTACAAATGAACTAGAGTAGGCTTTTTAATCTCCCATGACTCCACAGATCGGTGGCAGTACACTGCAGAGTCACATCTCTGTGACTGCCACACAGCTGGCTTTAAGCTCTTGGGGATACACAATCAAAAGGAATTGCTGGAAGGCACTGAGATGCTGGGTGGAGTCATTCCTTGGGCCACTTTTTGGACAGTCCTGCTATGATGATAATATCAGTCTTAGGGATTGATTAAAAATACCAAGGAAGCATATTTCCATCTAAAGCCACTAGATGACCACTTGATTTCCAGGATCAGTTACTGACTTTCTTTCAGGAACACAAATCTAGAAATCCAGTATTTATTCATTGTTAATCTTCAGGAAAAAAATATAGGCATTCTGGGTTTTAAACCTTTAATTTATCATGTCAGGTTTTTTTCTGAAAGCTGAGGCGTAAGGGAGACACTACCACCGTGGAGATGCTGGTTCTTACAACTATCCCAAGGAAAACTGGAAAGTGTTTTTATGTGTTTATGTATAGAAGGCATGTGCAGATAGGGAAGTGTTCCTCCAGATGCACTGTGCAGGACAGAGAAATGCATGATAAACTGGATTGAATACATATCTTTCACCCTATGACATTTTGTAGGTCAAACTCTGTATCTGATGTATGTATTTTAAGCCAGAGAGAGAAAGGCATATTCTAAGAGACAAGAGAATCCTTTTGTTCCTCAAAATTCCTGGCACATCTAAGGCTAAATTGAATACTTGTGGTATGAACATACATCCAAGTGTCTTTTAGAAGATGAGGATCATGATACCATGTTTTGAAATGGAAATTTTTCCAACTTTGAAATACTATAACTTACCAAGCAACTAAAGATGCTCAGAGGCTCCTGTACTACATTTAACTGAAATGCAAGGCAAATAAAACCAGACAGTTACCCAGCATAAAATGATACACATAATGGTTAAGGGTGGCATTGTTTCCTCTACATAAAGCAAGCTTCAAAGGGAAAAGTAATTTTTGGATTAATGGGCAAACAATGCAGAACAAATTACATTAGTAGTTAGTTAAAAGCTCTGTAAAATAGCTTGCCCTCTATTTCTGAGTAATGGGACTGATGAAGGAATGGGGGCTTTTTTCCATCCCCAACTCTCTTCCCCTGCAGTGGTTTAGACTGGAGAATTAACAGCCGGGAAGAGCATCTCTTCACATTGTGAGAAAGACGTAGCATTCAGTACAGCTGCAAGAAAGAATAGCTGAACCAGGAGTTTCACCACTGTCAATTCCATGAAACAGTCTGGCATGTTTTCAGCCACTAGCCCTCAGCAGATACCTAAACCAAAAACTGGGATAAATCTAGATACCAGGCTGAAAATCTTATGAAGACAAAATACACCAGAGGGTTACCTAGTCTGTTCAAAAACTAAGCTCAAGACAATGATTCACACCATCATAAGAATTAAGCATGACAACTGTAAATTCCTCATTGGCTAGACTTCCTCTTAAATCAAAGGGCAGACAGACTGCACTTTATTCAGAATTTTGTAACCAGACTCCCAAACCTGGCTGTTTGGTTTGAATATTCAGATCCAAGGCCAGGCAAACGGCAGATCCTCTCTGTTGTCTCCTATTCACCTTCCTCATCTCCACCCTGCCCAAATTTGACTTTGTCAGAGAGGGAGATGCTGTATTTTTACCTAAAGAGGGACAAAATAAAGGCAAGAAATATTGGTTCCACTAGGTGATTAAGGAGGAGCATTTTGACTGTCATCCACACTTTTATCATCACCTCTGAAATAAGAAACAAATGTCACAGTTAACAAGGCCTACATTTGCCCAAACTTTCCTGCTCTTTTCAGCTTCACCATCACAGCTTCTTATTCCCACCCTTTGAGAAGCATCTCAGTCTGTACTGAAAACCTGTAAAAACAAAGACCCTGCTAACTTCTCTGGCTGTTTTGTCACACATCACTGTATATTTAATAATAATTATGCCTCTGCAGAGGTATTTTATTCTGATAAAATCAGAACTATCCCACCAGGATCTTCAGCTACTTATTCATTTTGCTACAGGCTACAACAGAGAGAGTTAGAGAATTTACTGAAATAACAAAGTCATTTTACATACATATGGTCTATGCTTCTGTGCCACAGCAATGACAGATAAAAAGCAGCAATCTATCATATTTTTCTCTCCACACTGTACTCAATAGGATCCAAAGTGTGGTACCCATTTTGCTACTAATGCACATGTATAACTCCCACTTATTTACTGTAGTGCCCTGAAGATGTGACAGTTAGCTATGTAATGCACTTATTATTTTTATTCATTCTATTCATTAGAGAAGACCATGTATGGCACACTTATAGCTTCACTTTTCTCCACTAGTCATCAGTAATGTCATCTTTTCTAGCTCATGAAAACAAAATGTTTATTAAATGACAAACAACAACCACATCTCTCTCAACTCGACATTTCACAGCCATTTTCCCAAGTCTTCTACTCTTCTATGAGTCTGAACAAACCAAAGGGCAATTCAGCTAGGTCAAAAAGTGCTTTTGTGCTGAGCAGGAATCCAAGCTGAATTGTGTGAAATGCCTGTGAGGGAGAAAAGCTGGCAGTGCTCTCTTGAAGACATTTTGACTGCACTCATGGCAAAGGCTCCAACAACTCTGTGAGTCCACATTGCTCAGTAACTGAAGACTCAACATTCCCCATATTTAAGAAGAGAAATTAGCAATTTATTGTCACAGAGCTGCATGGTAGTCATACCCAGTTTTCCCCTGACTATAACCAAATTCTAACCATATTCTCTTACTTTTACCAAACAAGAATTCTCCAAGATGGAGGAAAAGAGCCAAAAGAGCATTTTGGCAGGGAATTATAAACACACAATCCTGGAGAAGACTAGGTCACACTGTGAACTGCTCCAGCACTGGAGAGCATTTTCCCTGCTCTTTCAGCTCTATCACTCATAATCAGATGGCAACCACACAATTCTCTTGACAAGATCTCTAGCAAAACTTTGGGTTTGTACTGAAGTTGCTCCATGACTGAGCTCACTACTCCTTTCTGTTCAAGAGCAATAAAGCCAGCAGAAAAGAAAAACAAAGAACAACAACCAAACAGACAAACATCTCCCTGGTAATTGTGACTAATCAGTTACTGACAACTCTCAACCGACACTCTCAACTAATTTTTTGTATCACTAATTTCTCTTCTCCATTGCTAGAGACCCTCTCTCAGCTGGTGGAGTTCTGCAGGTCTGGAACCTGCAGGAGGAAGGGCACTGGGTCCCAACTCTTTCCATAATCCTGAACACATAAATAAAATTATTATCATGTATAATTGCACTGCAGTCCATAGGTAACTGCAACAGTACATGTTTCCTATCACCATAAGAATATCCAATCCTGGGAAAATTAAGAGTGTGCAGAGATACTGGAGGGCTTTGCAAAAGACTCCCAGAGAAAACAGTTCTTAGTAAAGACTCATGTTTCATGTATTTTCAATCCTTAAAAGTTTTTTCCCTATTTTTTTCCCAGAAGTTTAGATTAATTTTGAAATAATCCTTTTAGTTGATTTCAAATTTGTTTCCAAACACTTTATTTCTCATTCAGCTTTCACTGGCAAAATTTTACCACAATGCACCAGAACAGGGAAATATTTCTTCCATTGCACAAGAGAGAAAAGAAATGAAATCTCTGAATGTGTGCAGTTCATTGGAATTTGCCCAATTATGAATTACATTATATAGTAAAAGAAGAAACTGACAGCTTCAGAAAAATTAGAGTGCATAGGAAAGATGCCATTGTCGTATTTAATGATTTGTCCATAGAATTATTTTCCAAAAAGTAAACTTTTCCTGTAAGACAAAAATCTCCTATGAAACCAAGACTAAAGCAAAAACTCCACAGAAATATGTACTGGTCTGCTGTAAAAACTCAATCCGCAAAGATTTGAGAACATCCACCAAAGTAAACACCACCTGAATATGTTAAAAAAAACAAACTAAAACAAAAACATTTCTTGTGTCCTGCTGAGACTTGCCTGCAAAAAAAAGTCCCACAAAGATTCCAGAATCAGGGAATTGTGCTCCCACAACTAAATAACATGGAAAGATTTGAAAGATTCAAAGAAAACAGTGGGATTCTGATTTCTCCCAAGAGTTCCAGCTTGGCCTGCCTTTAATTACATTTCAAAATGGAATTAGAAACAATGAAACAGGGTTTAGGTGGACTATCAGAATTTACTGAGAAATTTTTAAAGATTAGCACTTTTTAAAGCAAGCAATAAAGGGTTATTCTGCTTTTCACAAAGGAAGTTGAATGTCTGCTCTTAATGGCAGTATTTTATACATAGTGCATGAAACAGATCCTACTAGGACAGCTATAAAAAACTGGTAAAATTTGACCTTTGATTTTAGGTAAATGTTACGTATTTGAATAAAAGGTTGCATTTATAGGCAGCCACAGAATTCTCTTTTTTTTTTTTTTTTAATGAAATCTTTAGGAAAGCTCAAGGGACAACCCAGGGAAATTTTTAATAGGCAACACTAATTTTGAACAAATTCAGAACACTCACACAAGGATTTTCCTCTAACGTAGGATTCATCACCCTCCTAACTTGGTATAAATTCAATCTGTTCTGTTTGTATGACATAAACAACAAGCAGTTTCACAGGAATGAGGCAAACCATATGTGAAGGTGTTTTAGAAAGCACAACAGGGAATACACCAAGCAAAGAAGCATCTGCATTTATTTCAATGTCAAATCACATGTGTATTATAAAAGGGAAGTTTATCGTCTTTATATAAAAAACAAGTTTACTATATTGTGCTCTTTACAGTTAACTCTTCCTGCCCCTCAGTATCCTTCTCAATTTGGAAGAAAAAAATTAATAAAAATCATAAAGTCTACATGTGCAGAGGCAGGTTTGTAAAGGGGTCTTCAACCTTGTTCACCCTACCCAGGCTGTCACACGCTGCCAAGAGCCTATTTTGTCCTCACCCTCTGCTTGCTACCTCTCTTGAACAAGGGCTGCATCTGCTCCTGAGGGGTGCAAGGGAGAACCAAAGCCTGGCCCAACGCCCTGGATTCCAGAAATGCAAGAATATGACCCTAGACAGGATTTATTTCTTATTGATGCCTGTGTGCAGTGAGACACCAGCTCGTCTCCTGCATCAAGATGCTGTCTGATCCTGCACTGGTGCTGCACTGATCAGCCTGCAACCGAGCCCCCATGGGCAACACACGGCACTGCTGAGTGGGGCACTGGGTACTCCCCCACAAAAGGCAGTGCCCTACAATTAATTGGTTTTATAGAAGCTGGCCAAAGTCAGCTTAACACATTTGGAGTTGAGGAGAAAATATTTCAAAGCAGCATTTAGCCTCAGTATGAGCTACAGGCACGTTGTTAAAAAGCTAATTGCATGGAGACAAAGGATGATCGTTACTTTTATATTAGTGTGTAATATTAACCCTTGAGAGCTGTGTTTGATGATAAGTTGTTGGCAATTGAAACTGCTTGTATTTATATCTAAACTCAAGCCTGAAGATTCCCAAAGCCAAAGAAAGTGTGTATGTCATTATCTTTTTTTTGTATTAAGACAAATGAAGGTTTTTGAAACCTGGGGTCTTTTTCACATCTCCTCTAGAACTATACATAAAAAGCAATGTTAAATCACTGAAGTGTTGAAATTATTTCTCACATCTGTTTTTTTATGCATGTTCAGGAAATCTGGCTTTACAGTGACAAATAGTCATGAAGAACGTTTTTTCCTCAAATTTTGCTTGTTTCAGGGAACAGAACAAGAGAGCTAGAGAGCTTCTGGCAGCAGGTTTTGGGCTGCAAGGTCAAAATTCCTCCAAACTTTCCTCCTTTTCTCTCAAGGTTACAGATCTCCCCCGTATTATTCAGACAATAGTCACAAATAATATTGATCTGCTGCTGAAGGTTACACAGGCTTTTAGCTCCAGGAACACAAATCTCAGAGAAGGCAGGTTCAGCAATGCTGTGGTGCAAGGCAAGGTCCTGGGGTGGGCTCTCCAGGAAGGTCAGCAAAGCATTTGGTGAGCATCTGGCATCTACCAGGCTGTGACTGCAGCTGACCACCTCAGCAGCATGGATGACCCTGCAATATGTGACCACATTTGTCTCTTGCCTTAACCTCTTCGCCTTCAGCTTATCTTTGGGACTCATGCCCCTCAGCCCCAACTCACTGGACCCAAGCAAAAGCCTGCTGCTCTCAGCAAGGCTGTGTGTGGGCACAGTGGGAAAGTCACTCGTGTAGGCTGTGAGATCGAAGCTGAAGCCTATGGGCTTCTGCAGCCAAAATGATCTTTTTATTACACATGTGTATAAGGCCCACTGTAAGGAGGTTTGACTATGGCCTACGGATGTGAGACACCACTGTCAAATTAATATGAACGGAACAGGACAAGCATGCTATAGCAATGGAAACAAAGCAAAAAAGAAAATCACAATTATCAGAAAAATATTTGTGATCACAAAAGATCACTTGTTCGTACTCACCAATCTCCCCTTTGGCAAGCCTTAAAAGAGAAGAGAATATGAGAGAAAGAAAAGAAGAGAGAAAAATCACGGGGAGAGGCAAGGAGTGGGGGGGAAGAGAGACTGAGACAGTGGATACTTTTAACTTGTTGCAGTACAACACTAGCTTTTAATTAACACAGGGTATGGACAACTTTGAAGACTGTTGGTCGTGCAGTATTTTATGATAAATACATTTTATGGGATTTTGTTTTTAAAGAGGATTTTGTAAAATAACCTAGCCCAATAAATGATTTACCAGCTGCAATAAAAGATCAAGGAAATTGCTCAGATTGCATCTCGGAGCATCTAAAACTCTGAAGTTTATGGAGAACTAAGCTGCCCCCAGATCTACAGTGCTATTAAAAATTTTTGCAGTAGCTAATTATCTTGCATTGCATTTTTTAAAAGGTAGCAATTGTAGTAGAGAGGAAGGTCTGGAAACAGACAAAGAGGAGTTGATGCCCTTTGATGGAAAAAGTAAGAGAGAAGGAAAGGAGGATACAGACAGAATAACAATTGAAACATCATGCTGATATAGTAATAAATGAAATTAACAACTCACAAGGTATCAGATTTCTAGGGAAATTACCTGAATTAACTCTATATTTAAAAAATATATTATTAAGAACACATTCTCTACATGGAATGCTATGTGTAATAGCTGTATTACTTGACCAAGAGTGAAATAATTTGATTTTCCTATTTTTTTTTCCTTCTGATAAATACGATGACCACAAGTGAAGCAGAAAGCAAGGGGGTTCCCTTGAAATTCTGTTTTGTTCTAACCTCATGGGACTTGAACATAACAAATAAGTAAATAAAGCAAGAACTGGTCCTTATTTCCAACAGGATGACAGATACAGTAAATAGAATGGCATATTTAAATAACAAAATACTGGCCTCAGCTAGGATAGGCAGCGCCCTGACACATGCCTTGTTGTCTTTGTTTTGTACCAGGAAGATCTGGTTCATGCCCTGTAAATTCCTGTGCTCAGATACAACTCTGCCTGCCCTGGCAAAGTCAGTGTCCCTGCAGGCTTGGGGC
This sequence comes from Falcunculus frontatus, assembly GCA_013398115.1. Classification (NCBI taxonomy): domain Eukaryota; kingdom Metazoa; phylum Chordata; class Aves; order Passeriformes; genus Falcunculus; species Falcunculus frontatus. The sequence continues at coordinate 783,986 of VZRV01010769.1, read as the reverse complement.
TCAGGGACAGCTGGGCTCCCTAAGAAAGGACAAAGAAAAGAAATAGAAAAGCAAATGGAAGAAAGGGCAGTCATTTTTTCTTATTCACCAAATCAGAAGGCGAGGTGCATGCCAACTGAGACAAAAACCTGTCCCCTCTGCTCCTCCAGATACCTGTGCAATCACAAAGGCCATGGGCTTTAAAGCCTGAGGCCGGGCAGATAAGGATGGAGTTGGGTCCCTTTCCCAACACTTTCAAGCTGAACATTTGGAAAGAATAAAGGATCAATGCTGCTGACTTGAAAGGCAGACAGAACCATAGAACGGTTTGGGTTAGGAGGGACTTTAAAAGCCATCTAGTTGCAAACCCTCTGCCATGGGAAGGGACACCTTCCACCAGACCAGGTGGTCCAGGGCTCCATCCAACCTGGCCTTGAGTGCTTCCAGGGATGGGGCATGTACAATTAAATATTAATTGTATCACTGTAACTCTACAAGACATGGAAGAGAGAAAGTGAAGTTCACCACTACAGAGCACCTTGAGATAAATAATTGACGATAATTTGGTTAATTTAATTTGAAAATTGAGGTAGGTAAAATGAAACAGTGGGAGCTGGCAAGGATATTTGGATGAGTACTGCTACTCTAAAATCTACTCTTATATTATGGCCAGGACGGGGGAGTCCTTAATTGTCCAAAACAACCATAATTAATTCAGCAGAATTATGAAAGCCTAATTATATGAGTGTGTGTTATTTTTCTACCTCATTTCGGCCTTCTCCAGCACTCAGGGTCAACCACCTCTACAGATGATTTCAGATTGCTACAGTGAAAATGCACTCTGTGTCTGTAAGATCTTTACCTGACTTCCTGCCAATTTTAAAGGCACCAGGTGAATGTGGCAAGTGAGAGCAGGGCATAGACAGCACAGAGTGATGTTGAGGGTTGCTTGGCTTGCCTGTGAGGTAATCCTGTCACATGTTTTGATAGAGAAGTAATTTAAAACTAAATTTTCACAGACATACACCCTATTCTGATGTTTATTTTCTGGATGCTTTATTTGAAACTCTAGGGACTGATTTGCAGAAGATCACAGGTGCCAGAAATGTACATTACAGCTGGGTTTTGAATACTCAAAGCACAATAGGGAGCTATATGAAATATTATCAGATCATTCCATTTAGTGAAGGATTGGGTCTTCATTGTTCTTTACTAATTACAAATAACTGTCCAACTTCTGCAATTACCTAGATTAAATTCCAGGAACTATAATTATAAGTAAATGAAAAGATTTCATTTTGATGTAGCCTTTTTAATTTCACTTTAATTTATCTATTCATTTTAAGTCATTCCCCAAATGTATATTTTATAACAGAGAACAGTAATAATATTTAAAGTAACATCCAGAAAAGGTAGTGTATTGCTCTTAAAATGCTGAAAAGATTATGCTAGAAATCTTCTTGCCTTTATTTCCCTTACGCAGCTCCTCAAAACAATGCAGCAATGTCAAAATTGCATTCTCAGACAGAAAGTGCTTCCAATTTTTTTTAACTCAACTTCAATCATAAATAATACTAGGAAGACAAAGAAAATCCATGGGGTTTTTTTGGTTTTAAGGTTTTTTTTTAGCCTAATAACTTTCTTCGAAATGTAGATACCTCTGTAATACACATATAGCAAGGCAAACTTTTGGATTGTGAAACTATTTGATGCTGAGATCGCTTACCACACAGAAAAGGTATATTTCTCCAAGTCTTCCAAATAAAAATTGCTCTCTGCAGATGTTTTCCCTTCTTCTCGGCTGTCACTGTTCTCGGGACCTGATTTTCCTTCATAACATTGTGGGTTATTCCAGCTGACCTTTAAATGTAAAGAAGAAACAAATTAGACTACTAAGATAATTAGCTGGACACAGTTAGCAAAGTAAGAGGTGCCAGATTCTCTGTTTTGAATTCTAGCTCTGTTTTCACTCTATAACAAACGTGGGAAACAGCAGTGGCAAAGCTGGCTCAAAACCCTTTGAATAGACTAGCCTATTTCAATTGGAAAGGATTGTGGTCCAATTCAGGGCTGACCAAAGTTAAAGCATGCTGTTAAGGACATTGTCCAAATGCCTCTTAAACACTGAAAGGCTGGGGGCATCAACCACCTCTCTAGGAAGCCTATTCCAGGCTTTTGGCCACCCTCTAAATAAAAAATTGCTTCCTGCTGTGCAGTCCAAACCTCCCCTGGTGCATCTTTGAAACATTTACACATGTCCTATCACTGGACAACAGCAAGAAGAGCTCAGCACCTCCTTTTCCACTCTCCCTCTCCCAGGAAGCTGTAGAGAACAACAAGGTTCCTCTGAGCCTCCTTTGCTCCAAGGTAGACAAGTCCTCAGCCACTCCTGAGAGCACTTGCCTTCCAGCCCCCTTTTTTCCCCTCCTCTGGACACATCCAAGGACATTTACAACCTTCTAAAATCGTGGGGCCTGGAGCTGCATACAGAATATTTTTCTGTGATTTGATTTATGCTCCTCTAAGGCTGTGGTTTGACAAACCCTCTCAAGGAGGTGCAAGCTCATGGTGACACCAGCAGTCAGCCACTCTTCCTCTATGTGCTAGTTTTCTCCTGTGCTGCATACTGCACTCCGTCAGTGCAAAAATCTGGACATGTACATAGTAAGCCATATGGAGGGAACTGATCTGGGAATGGAATTAATACTGTTTAGCTTCTCTTTTTTTCTTTTTCTTTTATTAACTGGGTTAGCTCTCAGCTGGACCCATTCTGATCGAGGCCACCCTGCCCTGGTTGCCAGCACAAAGGAGAAGAACAGTACCGCATCTTTCAGTGCTGGTGATAGTTTATGCTCATTTAAACTACTCTTTGAGCTACAAAGTAGAGAATCTTAATCTGTGCTTATCCCTGGAATAACAGCTTTGCATGCACAGGGTCCGATTCAGCACTGGCATGGCCTCTCTGAATTGACTGCCAGATTCCCTGGATGTTTGGCATTATCGCCCCTGGACAGAGAGCCAAACATCACTTCCACCAAGAGACATGATGAAGTCATGATTTACCAGACAAACATCTGCAGGTGACTGCAACAAAGATATCTATTAATACCTCCCCAGGCACAAAACGAAACTCTGTAAAGGGTTTGCTAACATTTAGTGAACAAGCCCAGAGAGGACAAGGGGATGGATGCATTGTTGCAGTCACATCACTTTCCACTTTGCTAATTACGAAAACGACAAAGGTTGTTTTTTTTTTTAACTCTGTAAACCATTCTGCTCTAAAAGGTAAATTTGTATTCTGAATCTTGGATTACGTAGATCTCATGCACATTCTGAATTTCAGCCACATGACTGCCCAGTCTCATTCCCTAGAAGTCAAGGTTTCAGAATCGGTGGTGTATGTAAGGTACCTTGCTTGCACTGACATTGTCTTCATGAAACCATTCCTGTGCAAAGTAGATGTAAAGACATTGTTTAAGACATAAATCCCAAAGGTATTAAAGAGTATTATGAGTTAATTTCTCCGAGACTGTGTTTGCTCTTGTCTGAAGTACAAAAAGCAGAAACTCAGTCATCTGCATGAGGATGGCATTATGACCACAGAATATATTTTACTTCTCTCAGAAAACACTGACCATGAGCATTGTCTCTTTTATTGCTCCATTCAATATCTTAATACATGCAGTGGTTTGCACGCTCATTACAACAAAGGTTAAGTTGTTGCTAATGCCCACCACTCAGAATACACTCAAGTGAGAGACCACTTGCAGCTCTAGCATAGATGAATTTGGGGGCAGGGAGGGCAATGCAGAGACATCCATATTCCCCAAAAAGATGAGATCAGACTCAAAGATCTTTCTGATTCCTTTTGCTGTAAAAAACCATAAATTTAAAATATCTGTTTACAAAAAGAAAAGGGACTGCTGAGGAGAATAAACCACTACATGAACTTCTGTCTTCTTCCTTGAGTCTTTTCTTTACATTAGTTTGTTATTGTTTCCTAAATATGATTGTTAGGCAAAATTATTTTAGAAGATGGTATCCAGAGATACAAGTAGACCCAAATTATATAAATCAGGCCAAATGTCTTAATCCTGAACATGCTAAAACAAGGCTCTCTCTGAACATTAGGGTTCACTCATCCCATTAAAAATGAGGGGCTCTCACAACCTCTGAAAGGAGATTTCACATGCTCACATTTCTTTTGTGCAGAAGGATTCTTGTAAGAGGCTCAGTTCAGAAATCTCTTCAAACATGTCAATAACTGTAAGCTTGTGAGTCATTTCACCGAGTCCAAAGGGACTAGACAGTGCTGAATTACCCATGGATTTACGCACCTCACTGAAACCAGGTCACTTTAATGTGGCTTTGAGAGCCACCCACAACTGAGGCTCCTATAAGACCATGGTATTTTGTTCAAAGGCATTGTGTTATTATGGGATTGTAGGAAATGAATTTCACTCTGCCACTCCCATGGGTTGGGTCAGGTTGCTTTGCCCATTACACCCACTCCATCGGTCCTTAAATCATCTTTCCTGTAGATATATGGTTAAACACACGCACGCATGCACACCTCAGTCTGCAGCTATATTTTTGTGTAACTCTGTCTTCTTCAAGTTATCATTACCTTCTTGAAAAAATAAATCACTTGGAAACTTAGGCATTGAAAAGACAGGGAATTACCAGTTGGCCAATCTGGTTTTGCTTACAAATATAGATCATCACTCTACTAAAGTTAAAAGTTGCAATTATAATCCCCAGCCATTGAGTCTTTGTGCTACACGACACAAGTTTGTGGGTACTCTGAGTACTGTGGTGATTTTTTTTCTATGGGCAATTAAAAGCATTAAAAATGCTTCAGAGTGTATCTAGAACAGGGTGAGACAAATTACCAGAATGATTAATTTGAATATTCATGTTTGCAGTTCATTCACCGCAACCATGCTGATTTAAGGATAGAAGTGGAGCAACACTTACAGAGAAAAAATCGCGACTATCATTGGAAAACACCTAATTTAATAGTATAGTGCAGGGAGAAACAATTTTTAGGAATACAGAATCTTCTTTGTGTCTTAGTTCTCAGGATTTACATTAAATCTGAAAATTTCAGTAGCATCTCACCCAGAAAGCATTGTCATGTTGCAGATAAAATTCCGTGGTAACTTGCACTGATGACACAATATTTGTTCACAAATTAATGATGTCCTTGGCCAGGATACTCCAAAAATATATACTAAAAGTTTCTGATGGTAAGGGTCTTCTGCACAAGTACACGAGAGCTTGAAGCTTATGGATGCGCAGGAAACTTATCTCATGTTTACATATTACTGAAATAATATTATCCTGCAGCTTGATCAAGCTTCTGTTGTTTGATTACTCAGTAGTCTTCCCTACTAGTCCTTTGAAGTTTCACTGCTGGAGAGATTAGCTCCCTACAGATCTATACAGGAGACAGCAATACACCTGGATGTGTGAAGCCTTATTGTGGCTATTAAAAAATTCATCAGGATAAATTTAAAAAGCACAACAACCAGAGCAAGCAAGCCCACAAATCATTCTCAAATGGCATGTGTAGAAGCTCCAGGGGCTTCTCTGTGAGCTTTAAGGGAAATGGTGACGTTCATATCAAGACCAGTACCTTGTGATGTCCTCCTTGGACTTCCTTCAGCCAAAATGAACCACAGTGGTTGCCTGCTCTGCCATGGCAATCTTGGCAATCCTCTGTAATAGAAAAAAAAACCCCAAACATAAATTATTTTTATATTGGTGCATAAGGTAAAGCTCTGGAAAGGAAGCAGCTGAGTTTTGGTCCCTCTCCCAACAAGATCCTGACTGACTTCAGGCCGATCATTTTTCCTCCTCCATCTGCGTTATAAATAGGTGGTTATTTCTCTGCTACATTCCAAGAGTGTTAGTATGATAAATGCAGACAAGACTTCAGATGCTGTGGTGTTGGAAATAACAATTACATAGATGCCAAATGGGGGAAAAAGCAGAAATAAAGAAATAATAGACACAAGAAGAATGACATGGAAGGGTATTTTAAACACCCCACGAAGTGCTCTTCAGAAGACAGAAGGAGGTTAATTTTCTTATATGGGCATAGTTGTGGATCAAGAATGAGGCACAGGGACACAGAATACTTGAATAAACTTTTCTTAGAAAACACAAGTCACATGTCCCTCAAGCTCCTGAATAGCAGTGACCTGTGGAATGAACAAAAATGTACTCCCACATCATAGTAAGCAGTGGTGTGACAGCAATAAAGATCTATGCTACACTTTTTAATGTATGACACATGGAGGATAAGCCAAAAACACACTTAATAATTATTTCAATTTTTTTCCTTTTAAGCTATTTTGAGTTCCACTCAGTAGAAGACGGTCAAGTGTATTTAAAATCACAGTACTGGAAGGATCTACTCTTAGGTGTTACAGAGGTTGATACACAATATATCCATATACAATGTCACAGTTTTAGGCCTGTGTGTTTGTGTACACACCTATGGATATCTTTCTTACTTTCTACATATCATTACACACATATATAGGTGTATATATGTTGAGCATTCATAGTGAATGAGGGATTTACAGATATTTACATCATCTGGGGTGAAGGAAGAGGTCTACTGAAATCAGTGAAACAGCATAAAACACAGCTGCTGGGTATGTCACGTGTGTGCACACACGCAGTATAACCTGTTCAAACTGTCTCTATGTATTTCCTGTATGGGATACATGTATGAACCCATAAATGCACATTAAAACATAAATATACCTTTGTAAAGATGGTTCCTGTGGTTTTCTTTGTTTAATTTTTCTTCTTCTCGTTTTTTTTTTTTTCCCCCAGTACACAAAAATGGGTTTCCAAACAGCCTTGATGAAATGACGAATACTTTTACAATGTTTTTGGAGTCAAATGAACAAAGCAGTAATTATCTTGGCAAAAAAAAATGGGGCAATAAAAAGAATAAAGAAAACAATAATATTCTACATTTAAGAAATGGGAGGGAGAAGGAACTCAAGTCTGTTATTTAATCATGACATGCTCTTTTTATATTTTATTTGTAAGGCTCTGAATGCTCTTTTCTTTCTATACCAGTGAGCTCATTACTTTAATTCCTCATAGATTTCTCTGAACAATTTTTGCTAAGTAAAAACACAATGTAATTCTTCAATGGCTGTAACAGTAAGAAGCTGCTCAAATTAAAGATCAATAAAAAGTACAGAAAAAATCTGTATGAAAATAAATAAATAAAAGAGGAGATGGGAAATGCCTGCAATTAGACAGGATGAAAAATCTAAAAAGAAATTAAATTTAGTTGTAATACATTTCCCATTCTTTTCTTCATGAAAATTACTACTGAAGTGGTTTTTTTTCTGTAATTTAAATGTTAAGCTGCCAGATGTGTGTCTCATGCTTGAAGAGTTGAAGCTTTGCATTATTTAGCATATTAAGATTCACAGAATTTAAAAAAGGGCTCCTTTATTGCCTGGAGGTTCTAATTAAGTAAACCTTAGCCTGGTACATTTAAAACTTGCAATACAAGAGATTTTACTTCCTTTTTTTTTCCAGTAGCCAAATCTCATCAATATAATAAATATGGAAAATACTTAAGATGATACAATTTTTCTTTGGCTTGAGGAATTAAACCTATCTATTATTTTAAGAAGTTTTTAATAGAGGCCAGCAATCAGAAAGACATTTAAAGACTCCAGTCTACTTTTTAATCATAGGAGTTGCTCTTACTTAGTGGTGGGGGGGAGGGAACGTGTCTTATAAAACTGAGCTGTGTAGAAATTGTTTCTTCCACATGCTAAAAACAAAGCAGTTCTGAGAAACAAGAACCACACAGCTCTTTATTATTAAATTGCATTTTACTTTTTTATAACTTTTTATAATTGACCACAGAAAACTAATAAAGCATTAATTAGATGTGCTATCAGCAATTTGTTCATTGAAGGAGTCGGGACTGCTGCATCAGAAACGGCAATAGCATAGAAGCCCCTTCAACATACAGTGCCCATAAATCATACCTTAAATACAGTTATTTTTGCCATTTTAGAAAATGTCAAAGGTGTCAACTTTGTCCAGCTATAACACTTAGCAGTGACTATTTTAGTAAATTGACTCAAAATACATTTTGTTCCCTGACAGGGGAACATAATATCATTCATGATAAAAATGAGCAATTTGAGGAGGAGAAAACAGCATCAAGAAAGAATGATCAAAGACAGGTATCATGGCTGTGATAAAGTCACAGTGGCAGGTGTAGACTCTCTGTTAATAGGTTTATTTGGAAGTCAAGAAACATGTGCATAAAAGCAGGAAAATATGATTACACCAGGGCATGGAAAAGACAGTAAGATTCTTAATCCAAAGTTATAAATCTGTGATCAGAAAGAAATCCAGCAGAATAGTTTAAGTGTCTACATTCTTATAAGACAAACAGGGAAAATAGGGTGGCATTTTTTCCCACCACTGTGGAATGAGCATGACAATACTAATTCTGGATTTGGAAAATCATGGTGATATGAAGGTTATTTCCAGACCTTGACAATGCTGAGAGCAGTCATTTCTGGATGGTATCAAGTCCCAACCAAATAGTTTAGATACCATTTAGATCATGTCTGATAAGGAATACAAAGAAAGGGTGACCCATACAAAATCCCTGAGTTGCACTCGCACCTATGTTTTTAAATTACCATGGAAAGATGTTGGAAACGAAAACGTTATTGCTACTCTGTTACCTTTCTCCACACCAGCCTTCTCAAGGCAACAGCCAAGCATAACAGCATGACCTTTAAAAGTAGAGAGTGTCTTACTGCTTCCTAACCCTTGCAGAATAAAACTTAATCATTTTTTACCCTCTGCATTCAGTCTGGAAGTTGCCATGTTTGGTTACGTCTTCTGTAACAAGTACTGTGGTGCAACAGGAGTCAACCCGTAGAATGAAACCAAGGTTTGGGGGGACACCACTGAACATGTGTTGAAGATTTCATGTCAGAGCAGCTTTCTAGTCTGGTCCTAGTAACTGACGGCCCATTAATACCTGATACACACGTCTAAAAGCACATCCCCTTGCTCAGCTTCACCCTAAATGCATATAGGGCTGATACTGTGAAATATTTATTGTTTATGTACAGGGGGCATGGGGAGTCTAAAAGATTTTTTTGAAATATGGACAAAAAGAAATAGCACAGCTAGGAAATTACCTTACAGAAGTTTGATGGGAATTACTTCTGATTTATGGGGCCAAAGAAGAGAAGGAAAGTGCAGTCCCTTCTGATAGCCGCCACCTCTCTCTAAGTCAGTAGGAAAGGGTTTTGGAGTGGTGCAACCCAAGAGCGGAGCAGGAGACAAAGAAATCACCACAGCAGGGACAGAAAATAAGATTAAGATCCTATCTGGACTCCCTTCCTAGTAATGCACCAGCCTGTGGGAAATCAAATAGCATGGCAAGAGTTGGAAAATAGAAGAGTTTGGATTGCGCAGATTTCAGAACAGTAAGCAGGAGCTGAATTTGATCCTAATTGGAAAAATCAATACTGCTCAGAAAAGGAAAAGACCAGCAGAGAAAGAGAAGATTCAGCCATATGAGACTCTGCCTCTGGGGCCCTACCTGTATTAAAAAATGAGGGGTAAGCAATTTTCATATTAAAACATCACTTTCTTTCCTTTGAAGTGGCACTCATGGGGAATTACCAATGAGAACAGCTTGTTGTTGTTGTTGTTGTTGTTGCTGTTTAGGTAATTATTTTTGCATCTGCATACAAATGTTATGTAGAAGCAAACAGCACCTCAGAAGGAAAAGAACCTCACTGCAGTATAAAGAGAAATATTACAATGAAGATTCACTGGTTTTCATAAAATTGTTTCAGAAGTGCTTGTGAGCATCAATATAATCCTCTCAATGAAACTATTTGTCACTTATATAAACACATTTTTAAAAATGTAAAGCTTCCTCTCCAAAGGTAATGATAAAATTAGAATGAAGCTGTTCCTCTATTTGTTATTTTGATATGGAAGGAACATCTTAATAAGTTCTGAATACAGTTTTGAGAGTTATCTGCTGCTAGTGTATTAAGTCCCTTGGTTAGGCTGATGCCATCTTTGTTTAGACATTTTTCTGAAGCTTTGCTCTGACAGAAATGTCTTTTGATGTCACAAAAGGAGACAATTCACTTCCCAATGTTTTTCCACAGATGCAGGAAGGGTGTTGAATTTGAGATCTTAAATATGAACAATACTTAACATCTTATTTTCAATACTCTGTTTATTTTAGAAGACAGACATCAAGCAAAAGATTCCTTCTGAGCTGGAAGATCCGAAAATAGGAGCTAAAACTTTATGCTGGGTATGCCCTAGAAAGGTGATATAACAGAGAGCTGAAGGAATCACAGAGGTTCTGTCAAACCCCAAAAATGAGCAGAATGCCAGCTGCTTGTAATAGTCTGAATAACAATATTTATGAGAAATATTTCATGTATTTCCAGGGGTTTTATTTGTGGTACATGCATAACTGGGGACTTTGAAAAAGAAATTAGACTTCATATGAGAGAAAGGCTGGGGATCAGTTGTCTACTGGGATGAGCATTAGTGGGGACAAAAATGCAGGCACTGTGGAAGCTTCAAATTAAGCATCAGGTACAGCATAAATCCCAGTACACATGTCATTCTGCAGAAAGTATCTGGGCATTTCAAAATGAAGCTTTTTTTCCCTCCATATTTCCAAGTGCAGATAATGAGTTTAGTGGTGACATTACTGACAGTGTTCCATCACAGAAAATCTATGCTTTAGCAATGTGACTTTTGAAACAAGTTTTTCATTAAAATAATATGCAATAGATGCAGCAAGTACCAGAAACTGAGCTCATCAAGGAAAATTTCTGTTGTACTGTGACTAAAGATAAGCAGAAACTTTTCTCACCTAATTCAAAATCCATGGATATTTTGGAGATCTACTTACAGTTCAGGTAAACTCAGAATTTTATTTTTTTTTTGTCCTCGGTCAATTATAGTGTTATCTCTTAAATATACCTAGTCAGAGCTGATGATGATGCAAAATAATGCCTTTCGAACCTTGCTTTGTTAAAGGTTGTGGTAATTCAGCATCTTTCCAAATCAGGCTACTTCTGTAACTGCATTGTTTCAGGGTATTTGTAAGAGACCCTCTCGAACTGAAAATGCAAGATCTAAAATGCTGTGTTTGGCATTGGGTCTCTGCCAAACTCCACATAAGTCATTTGAACAAAAATTCAACATGCTAGCTTTAGATCTAGATAAACATTGGTGATGGGAAGAGGGGAGAAGGAATACCTCTTTACCTGCATAACTAATAACTGGGTTTCAAGACAGACTCTAAAGGTGGAAACATCCAAATGTAAGTAAGGAAAGGAAATCCGAAAAAAAAATTAAAAGCAGACAAAATCAAATGTCAAACACCATTAAACATCATTTAAAAACCCTTTTGTTCGTGCAGGTTACTTATGGTTTTACTGGTTTGAGTATTTTAAACTGCTTTGCACAACTAATGTTGGGCAAATGAACAAAATAAATTTCAAAGTAGATTCTACTAATGTGGAAGTTGGACTAATTTTCTAAGCTAGGGCTCTGTTTATATTCTTAGAAGGACCAACATCTAGAAAAGACATGTTAAGTGTTGGTCTTATCAGGATACATAATGAGAACCCTTGGAAGACGGAAAATTTTTATTACTTTTTTCTGTAATATTCTTAACCTTTTGTCACAAACACCCTCTTAACAAAAAATGGCACCAGCTCTGTATTCTAATTCTTACACATCTATAATGGTCAATATCAATATGCAGCATTTATGAATCTTGACTTGGCAATGCCATGCTAGCTCCTACCTCTATTTGTGCCCACTTAACATGAGATGTTCAGCACATGCACCTTTAACAGCAGATGCATAGTCCTAGCCTTCTTGGACATTCAACAGAGAAGGACATCCCCATATAAATTATTTTTGAATGCTATTTCATGGGTTGCTGTAAAAGGGAAGCTGGCATGTCAGTTGGCTTCAAACTGACATTTGTCCAAAATTCTACTGCATCATTTCAGGGAGCCCACATGCTTGAGGATAACAAGGTACTGTTTACAGAGATAAGAGGTAGTTATCAGACCTCAGGTAGCTCTCTCTTATCTAATATTTCACAGTTCAGTGTCTAACCATGACCTATTACAGCTTCCTGGTACAGAAGGAAAGTCACCCTCTCCCTTCAAAAAGGTGGGATTAATTTATTTCCACTTGCACTTTCATCTCTACGCACTGGCCTGGATTATGAAGTTGGAGTAGGTATCCATATCCTTGGAACCTTCAAATCCCTGTTCCATGGTAAGTCTGCCTCTGGCCATCATGGCAGTCTTTGAGTTTAGGAGAGGACCTGGGGGTTGTATTACTCAATTCTCAGATAAATAATTTTTACCTGGGACCTAAAAACAAAACAAAAAGCAAACTAACAAAAAAATCCCCAAAACACTCAACAAAAACAAATGAACAAATGAACAAAATCAAGAAAAAAAAAACACCATAGCAACTTGCAAGGCTTTGCCTTCAGAAGAAATCCCAGAAGCAAATGTTACCTGATGTAAATATAGACAGGCACTTTTATGCAATTTAGCTCACCACAATTAACAAAGGATATTGCTATTCATGTGCTGCAGGAAGAAAAAATACTTCCCAAGCCCCTAACAGCAACATGTTGTGATCCATGGATATAAATGACCAAATAAAATGAAAGGATGTAAAAATGTCACAGAAACACCAGCCGTAATCTAATGTTGTCAGTGCACTGCACACACACCTTGTAATTACTAACACATTTGGCCTACAAATATATTTTAGACAGGGGAGTCCACCACTTCTGTACCTTTTTGCCTAAGCTGCTTTTGATCCCTAACAATTGATTTAAACTCTTCCATCACTTCCTTTGCCCAGGGAAATAATGATGAGATGATATCACAGAGTGAGGGGGAAAGCAAATGGGGGTGCTTACACACATGCCAAGCAGATCTATTTGCAAACTTTCAGTAAATTAAGTAACGCAATAAAAGTCCTAACCTGCTGGAAACATTTTAAGCTCTTCTCTTTTCCTCCCAGCTTCTTCTGACACACACGCTTCTCCTCCTTTCACGGCATTAAACTGCTTTTCCACTTCCTTTACAACAGTGGGAATACTTCCCTTATGGGTGTCGGGATCTTTCGGGGAGGTCAGAGGTTGCCCTGCAGAGGAAATGACAAGCTGTGAAATGTAAAAGAACAATTCCTTCCACATGTTTCCTTGCTCCAGGAGCAGTAAGGGGTTGTCGACTAGCATCATGATGGGATGGGCCAGGCCTTTGTCTTAGCAGTCCTGTCAAAACTAATTTACAATTAAAGACCTGCGCAACTGTTTAAAGCTTTACAATCCTGGCGAGTTTCAAGGACTGCTGAAGCCAAGTGGTACAAACCAACCTTATTATTAACAGCCAGGCAGACAGACAGAAGGAAGAGGGACCAAAAAATTATCTAAATTGTACAGTAACCAGAAAAATTGTACACCTGAAAATGATCTCTCTGTACAATATTTATTTCTGTTATAAGCTCATAGTCTGAGAACTAAAGACATTTCAGTGGTTCTAACTTTTCCTCTGGTTGATGCATAGTGCACAGGAGCGACATGCAATGCTGTTAGACAGCAAACCTTGTAAGGGGAAAGAAAAAAAATGTAGGGGAAAAATGACATATTTGTTCATTGTAAAAAAAAATGAGTGTCCTTAAAACTATTCTCAAACAGCTGCGTATTTTTTTCCTTCATGCTCCCACAGTGGAGGAGGGGGGATAGGACAAGCAGACTTTCTGGAAAGAAAATGCTAGACACAGAAAATCTGCATGTAGGTGTTTAGCCCAAAGACAGCTGAGGTAGTCCACTACAAGGAAGCTGAGGTAGTCCTCAGTCTTTCTGTGTGACAAATCCACCCAGCAAAGCAATAGCAACAAACATCTCTTCTAGCCCAGACACTGGGAGCAGGGTAGTCATGCTAATGCAACAGTGTTCCAGTTCTATTACAGCAAGATCGTACTGCTGCTGGGACCAAACTAGCCCAGCTACCTTTGAACACTTTCCCTCAAAATCTTGTCTGATAATACCTCTGCCCCAGCATAGCCGGGCTAAGTAAAACTCCTTTCTTGATTTCACACTTCAGAGATTGGGATAATTACTGCTTAAAAAAAAAAAAAAATGCACAATCGGTCATGATTCTTTAGGTTCACCAAAAATACAGAAAACTAAGCACTAAAAAGGAAAAAAAAAATACTGTTTCAGTATCCTAATCCTCAGTGACTGTTCCACCTTCTACCTTGTAAGCACCCTTTTTAGGTCTTGAGTGCACATCAGTATACGCTGATACACAGCTGACCATAACTTCAGGACTTCAAAATGGCCAACTCTAAAGTGGTACGAATAAGTCAAATGGAATGAAAAAGGTTTTCATTGGATAAAATAATCCCAGCTTTCCACTTGCCTGTTTTATCTGATCACAAATTCAGATGGGCACAAATCGGTGTTTGTGTGTCAAGTCAGATCAACAGCACAGATGGAAAAGCAAGAATTTGGAAGAAGGTTCCCAATAAGTGCAGAGTGACACTTCCCAAATAAGCCTGTGTCTGACCTAAAAGTATTTGAGCTGGAGAACTAATATACGAGTGCTGTCCATCCACTTTTATGAGGATGAAAGGGCTGCCAATTCCAAAAAAGACCGTTATGCTGACATTTTGCACATGTGTGTCCCCTCTTCCTGTGGATACTAAAGTCAAAAGGGGTCTTGCTGGATTTCCCTGTGAGAATGTTTTCTTGATGGATTTGTATATTTAGTGTTTATATGGAGACTCAAAGTTTTGAAGTTTTCATGCATTTTACAAGCCTGTGTTACTTAGATCCAAGCCCACCAAGGCAACATTCCTGGTAGCTGCATCAAATTTTCTTACCTAAGCTTCTTCTACTAGAGTTATTACAACCTTTCACACAAGAGCAGATAATGAATTCCACTAAGAAATTGTCATTTATTCTCTGACAAGGACCGTTGATCCTGTAAGGGGCAACAGATCAACAGTACAGTGTTTTCTTAAGAAAAGCAAAATACGGTGGTAGCGAAAACAGAAGCTGTCTTCTGCCATGAACCTCTTAGAGAACACCACTTCCAAAGAATGGAGAGAAGATATGGTTTGGACTGAGAGACACACACAGATCTGTTATCGTGCATCTGTGATCTGCAAAGGAGGTAGAATGGCAGGCATTATGTTGCATTTCCCTGCGCTGTGCTCTAGACCAGAGAGCCTGTGCAGCAGGGAAGAGCTTTACCTAGCCCTACGTAGAGCTGTGGTTTAAAAGAATAATGTAGCCTGGAGTTAATGGAAATAATATGAAGGTTCTGTTTTAAACTTCTAAAACCAAGACAAACTTGAAGTGAAGGTTAAAACACCATCTCCTAACCTGCTTTATTTTGCTTATATGTTGCAGTACCACATACGGTATTGATATAAAAGATCACTCACTATTTAGACTACTGCAGTAGAGTGAGTTACAGAGCACCCGTCTTCATTTAGACTGTTCTTGCTTTCTCTGGTTTGTGTCTCAACCTTAATGTCACTCTAACCGAGCTTCCCCCTCCTCACCCCCGTTTTGGTGGTTTAACAGATATAATACTGTATTTATAGGGCAAATCAACATGCGACAGCTTGCCACAGATCATAAACACATTTTTCTGTTGGAAATGTTGAAGTTGTGATTTTTGCCACGTGATCTCCAGTTCTCTAAGGTTTGTTCTTTTAATTGTAAATAGGCAGAAAGTCATCAAGCTAGCGTTTAATAAACTTTTAATTTGAAATGGATTACCACATGTTGTGTTTGTTTACCCATTATTAAATCTCTTAGCAACATATCACCAGCAGAAACAGCATACTGTAGCACTGCATAGATACATTAAAAAACAAACCCATGGGGGATATTGGCAGCTAATAATATCTTTAAAGAACGCTCCAAGAAAAATAAATAAATATAAGCAATATCAAAAATTACTCCTAAAAATTTTGTTAGTGCAAATCTGTTTGGCAGGAAAATTGCAGATCTTCCATGATCACCTTATCAGCAAATTTCAGAGGTCTGCATGCAAAATAGGACATACACTAATGCTCTTTCTCAGCCCTTAAAAACACATCTTTCTTGACTTTTCAAACTGAGCGTCACAAGTTTTTCCAGGTGTTTCCAGAAAGCTTGACCTATTTAGCTGCATCCTCTATGTGTATTTCCAAATGCATGTGAAGACTGATGCACCAAACAGTTTGATCCATTACGAGTTTGTCCGTAATTCTTCACTGCCAATAAGAGTTGTCTGCAATTCTATCTTTTGGATCTGCTATTCATCGTTTGCTGCATCTCAAAGCAACTTAGCAGATATGTAGAAGATATATGACAACAAAAAAGACCTTAATCCTCTGTACAGTGTATGTTTACACCTCCATACTTCTCTTATCAGGGTGGTTATATAAAAGCCTTTTGATCACAGTGTAGTTGCTACTTAGCCTAAAAGCATCTCAGGGCAAACCTCATTTTCCTTATCTCTTAAATCACCACTAACTGTCTGAAAAATACTTCTCCTCTCCTCTTTTCAAGTCATGCTTCCAAACTGAGCTGCCCATTTACCACGCTAAATGATTATTGCTTATGTGTTCTCTTTCTTTCCTTTCAATACCCTCTCCTTTCTCCTCCTGTCCCATCTACAGTGCATCACTACCGCTGTTCTCAAATGCCTAAGGAACCTCTGTCCTGAAGAACTAACTCTCTGTTTCAGATCTGCACATAATATTCACACATACACTACAGTCTATGGGTTGGCTGAACCCTTCAGTTCCTTAAACAAGAGAGAATACAGAAATATCTGTATAGCAAACATGAATTCTTTTTGTTCATGGCAGTCTGATCCTACATGCTGAAAAAAGAAAAGAATAACAGCAGTGTCCTGCCACTCTTCTCATTCCTGGATTTCTACCAGTAGAGGATTAATTTGTGAGTCCATTGCAATATGGTCAGTTGTGTCCTCAGTGCAGCTACATCAGAAGGTTCACAGAGGACAGGGAAGATCGGTCTAAAAGAAACACTCAGCGATTATTTATGAAAGATTCTGGGGAGATCTGCTGTACATAACTAAATGACAATCATCCTTCCTGTGGGTTACCACTTGATTGAATCTTAACAGAATTTCATAGGAGTAGCATAAGGCATGCTTCTGATACCAGAACTATCTCCCTGCCAAATCTGAAGTCCCTGTTGCAGCCCAGGGAGGTCCTAAAGTTCTTCCAGAAGCACACAAAAAAAGCATGTTTGTCTTTTCTCTTCTTGTAAGCTTGGTGCCTTGAGCAGCTGAACTGTTATTGCTGCGACATTTCAAGCATTATTCAGCCTTAAGCATAGGTCAGCATGGCCATTTCATCCTCAGAAATGAGGCTGGTTTAAACTGCTCACACCTGAAAACGAAGTTAAACCACCTTAATAAAAAGAGTCACAGTATTCCTGCTATAACGTTGGATCCATATCTGAATGAAGAAAATGTAGCTTAACAAGAACAATAATGACTAGTCAAGATTGAAGTGAAACTATGGGTTGCTCCAGTGAAAACCTGAATGCAAACTTCAAAGCTTGAATCCATCACCTTGTGGTCCAGACTGTACAACTTTCTCTGAGACATCATTCTTTCCAGCAGTGCTTGAATACAGGAGAAGTTCGGGTGGCAGATGAAGATGCTTATCACACTTCTCTCGCTTATCTGAATCCTGTGGCAGTTTAATTATCTAGGAAGAGGAGAAAAAAAAAAAAAAAGGCAGTTTCGAATTCCACAAAGCCAGAACACACTTGTTGTACACGGTTTGTGAAGCCTAGCAGTCCAAGATGTTTCTATAAGGACTGTAGGAAGTTCTTGCTTCTCTGTTTACTACAATTTCCTCCCATACAATTTTTCCAGGTAAGTCTTCCCATGCTTACTGATTAAAGCAGACATCCCAGTAAATGGGGATGAGCCACAATCCAATTTCAGAATCATACAGAAAAATATAGAGGAAACGAAACAATTTTTTAAAATACAAACCTGAAAGTAGAGATTGCATAACCAATGATCCAAGTCCTGAGAAATAAAATTTTCAATTTTTTTGAATCGGTCAATTTTGGAGTCATAATGGCCTCTGAGGAAGGGACACTTAAATTTTCCCTCCAAAGCATTAAAATTGTTATCACATAAGGGAAAAGCTCCCCATCCCACTTCTTGATCAATCCAGGTATAGGTGCCACGAAGAAGGAAGAGTTCAAAGAGGAGTACCATGCCTGGCTTCATAGCTTTTCTATGTGGTAGAACCTAGCAAAGGAAGAAAAAAAATTTATTTGTTACAAAAATATCATAAAGGAACTGACTTTCTTTTATCACAAAAAGCTCTACAAAATTCATACCTTTGGACCAATTTTGCATGCTAAAACAATTAACAACTCTTCTTTTCCCAAAAATCATATCTTTGAACAATTTTCCACTCCAACAAAAAATGCTGTGCTTTTTCTTGTGTGGTTATTTTATGATTTCTTTTTTTTTTCCCTTGGCTTTCTGAAAACATTCATTTTCTGTCTTTATTTATCAGTGGTGGAAAAACATTGCCACTAGAAATCTTTAAGACAGAGTAACAAACCAATTTGGAAATCTGAGGTGTCCCTGTGACGGCTTGCTGAGATTCACCACTGGATTCGTCTTGCAGCAACTTTGGAAAGTTCATCCCAACACCCAGTAAGAAAATTTGCAAACCTGCTCCTCACTGAGTCACAAACTCTTCTCCACCCAGTTGTGGGAATGATGTTGGTACATAATAGCCTTCTTCCTTTAAATTAAAGCTCTTATTGAAAAGTATGTGAACCTCAGCATAGGGTTTGAAAGAATTTTGAGGTAAAAAGTTCTCAGCATACCAGAGACTGGCAAATAGGGTTTACACTTTTCATAAGATAGGTATAGATGTTCTTCTGAGCAGTTTGGAGCTGTGGAAGAGGGTTACCAATGCCTTGGGGCCTGGAGCAATTTTGTTCCCATGGCAAAGACTTGAAATCTAGTGGTAAAGAAACACTCTGAAGTAATGAACTTATGTAAATCCCTCTGTAAGGTTTTGGCGGGTACAGAAGAAAGAAGGGTAAACACAAAGAAAAATAAATCTGGTCCTATGCCACAGTTTTAACTGTTTTCTTTAATTAAGGTGGGTGTTGACCCAGGTCCTGTTGAACAATTCTTGTACATTCAAAAGGACAAATAAAACAAAACCCACACAAAAGCTAGAACACGGAAGATGACTACCATGACACCCAGGCTAACAGCTATGAAGGGTAGTCACCCTGGGGATGAGGGGAGCAAATACATCAGCTACACCTCTCACACAGTGAAACATCTGCTTCACCACTGCTCCAACACATTCTCCTGAGAGAACTGGGACTGCCTAATCTCTTAAATAAACAGTCTTGGATGCTTCTTTAATAGAGATAATTTTCTGTTATTTGAATGTTTTTCATGTTTTATTGTTCCCATTTCAATCCTCACAATTCATAGCAGCAAATGCCTTGGTACACTTGCCTGCTCAACATTACCTTGCCTTCCAGCCAAGGCAGAGAAAGAGGAGCCTTTTTTCCTTCTCTCCTCACTCTGAACTGACACACATACTAGCAGAAGACCACAATATTCAAGAGCATCCTCTCACTGAGTATCCTGTAGGATACACTCTCAGTACTTCTTGCAAGTCAAGAATAAGATCTACAAAGAGAAGAAATCCATGCACACCAATTGCCCACTATGAACAGCCTAAAATGCCAAAGTCTTCTTAAATCAGCAGGGATTTCCTCAATCAGATGACATTCTGCAGCCAATGATCAGCGACAAATCTTTACTGCTTCAAATATTTCTGCATGTAAGTACACACCTCGACACAACTCTTTCTTGATGTGTATATTTGAATACAAGCATCACTTCTTTTATACTCCTGGCTGAACAGTAGGAAAGATAACAAGCATAACTCAGGTGCAGCCAAGCTTTTTGTCTCTCTTTTTCTGAAGCAGCAAGGGATTTGCCTACACCAATTACTGCCATGTTAGGAGATGATAAGCGTTCACAGTAGTGCTGCATTCTATAACTTTTTTTGAAGAGGTGAATATAAATTATTATTTCTAATAATATGCCTTCCTTTTTCAAGTTTTATATTGAGATAAGATAACAGCAAGGGAGAGGAAGTCATTTAAGGAAATCTTTTAAAATTATAAATATTGTAATTATTATGTAGGTGTACTTTATATTAATTATGTAAATATATTCTAAGACTTAGTGTAGGCTTAAAATGAAACAGAAGCATCTGTTGAAAAATGCCATAACCCTGTGGCAGCTGCTATTAAACCATTAACAGTATCAGGTTTCATTTAAACCAGATTTACCATTTTCTGTAACAGCCCGTGGGAAAGCTACAAACATTAGGCACAAATTACTGACAAAAGAGATCCTTAATCAAGCCATACATTTCATTTGGCTAGCTGGGTGCTAGATAGTAACCTCTGTGCTACAAATTAAAGGTGATGGTTACAAGGCTGTGATCAAAGACAGTTACCTGCAATATTGAGCAATCCTAAAGCACTCGCAGATGAAAGCACTGCCGTACCACAGTACCCTTTTCAGTTTCTCTCTTGCTTCGCAGGCTTATGCTTTTCTTAAGAATAATTCAACAGCATATGCTCTTCTGTTAGCTTGCATATAAACAGACAGTGGTCAAGCAGGTGGTGTAAGGGTAATCATTGTCACTATTAAAATTTCATTTCTTTGTTTCTGGTTCAGTGTTATTCTCCATTTGCTGTAAGCTTTTATCCTGGATCTAGACTACAGACTCACTCTTTGGGACTGGAAGCATCCGTTTGCTTACAGTTACAGGAGCTGGGTGTTTAAACCATGCCATGACAGAAACACATAATCACAAAACATAAACAAGGACTTTATAATACACCTGTCTGCTACAAGCTCTGAGGTTGTAAAGACTATTGGGAGTCCTTAAGCATGAATACTGGGTGTTTGACCCAGGTAGGACACAGCTTACATGATCAAATTAAACATACTTGACAAGTAAGAAATTTCTTTCTGTTGAATCCACACAAAAATCCCAGCCAAGCCTCTGCCTGTTACTCTATGACATCACACCAGCATTCACGCAGGTGCCTGTGGGCTTTCATTTCTATCCTGATGGACATTGGGAGTATGGTTTTCATGGGAGGAACTGCTCTTTAGGAAGGGATAGCCAGGCTGAAGCAGGAGAGTTTCGAAAAGGAGGCAGCTCGTCTCAACATCCATGCAAAACCTTTTCCCATTGCCACAATGAACACACATCTCTGTCACAGCTCACTGTCCCACACCCTCAGAGTCAGAAAGCCCTGGGAGAGAGGAGAGAGCTTGGTCTTGTGCCACCTGCCCTTCATTAGCCTCCTCCTAGGCTGTGAGCCTGAGCTGGGATTTGGGGCACATCCAGCACGGCCCTTAGGCATGGATGCACAAAGGCATTTAGGCAGATAGCTCAGATTGAAATCCATGGTCCTTGAATGCCTGGGTGTTTCTGTGGGTTTGAGCCGTTGTACGCAGGTACAGAGCAGGGAACAGCTCAGGTAAATAGAGGAGGATGGGGATCAGTAACTGCTCTCCTTCAAGAGACTCAGAGCAGTGCCTGGGATAGAAAAGGCATAGGCAGCTCAAACCGAGCAGTTTTTTCTGATGGATTGTTTCTGAAGAAAAAAAAATAAAATCAGCAGTCATATCTTCCCTGCTGGTGGTAACCTCATTTGAGGCGCTATCTGATAAGTTAATCCACAAGCCTGCATCAACACTGGTGACATTCAAAGAGCATATACTACCTAAGGACAGCTTCCTGGGTTTTGATGGGTCTTCTCTCCAGCACCTTACCTCACTGTTTCTCCTTGCTCTGGTCAGATTTCCATTGAGGTCTGTGAGGTATAGAGACTTTTACAGTGCTATGAAAGCATCAAGCATGCCCTTTTTACTGGTGTAATTTCTTCTGCAAAGAGAGATGCGGCAGAGAATAAATAATGCTTGTGTGTGCCTGCACAGGCACGAGTAATACTTCTTAGTCTGCAGTTAACAGTGTTGCATTTAATTGAATTAAATCATAATGAACTAAAATTATCTCCTGCCACTATTTCTGAATTCAACTGTTTTATATCAGTTTTATTGCAATATATCTTACTTCCCCATATGCCACCATAGTTTCACTCTATAGAGAGTATGAATTCTATTTGAATATTTCAATAAACAGATCCAGTGTGAGCTTTTGGGGGTTCTTGTCTGACTTAGTCTTGAGCATTAACCTTGTCAGAGAAGAAATGAACTTTTGCTTCTTTCCTCTGCACCTTCAAATGTTTTCAATTTAGAAAAAAAAATGGACAACAGTCACATTACTTAATTCATGTCACACAAAAATTCGACCAATACAACTCAGACAGATTAAAATGAATTAAAATATGCAAAGGCAATTCACTATTTGCTTATTATATAGAGGAATCTTGAAAAAATGTCATATAAACTAACAGCCCATCATTTCTTATTATGAAAACCACAGCACATGAATGTCACTGGTGTAAAAGACAGGTAGAAAACCTTTTAAATAGGAAACAGTTCCCATCACTAACAAATAAAAATTACTTTACTATGTAAAATGAATAGTGCTGGAGATGAGGCTGTTATTGTCCAATTAAAGGGGAGATTTCACAATCAGATTTCAAGGTCTCCCTGTTTATGTGCAAGGCCAGCATACAGGCAGAGAGAAGGGCATTCTTAGGAAGTGTTTGTGTAACTCTGAAATTTATAAAAGGCCAGAGGGGAGGAAATAGAAACATGGACTGAAGTAAAAATAAAATATCATGTTATTAGAGTTTTTCCAAAAGTCCCTATCTATCACCAGAATGTTCTGGAATAGCTGAAAACTTATTTCCCCAGCCTTCCATCACTGCCTGTCTTCAAACAGGTATCTGAATACAAAATAAGACACAAATCAGAGAAGGACCATACAGTGAAATATCATTAATTTTCCCACCACTTCTTTTTCTTTTCCCTGTTCTCTGAGAGAATAGGCCTTTCAAGCCTGGCACAGGTCAAATGACTCCCTGACTCCTCTCCCTGAAACTTGCAGATCTCCTTAAGCCTTGAAGCAGTACCACCATCTTTCCTGGCACCTGGCCTCCCTGATAGTAGGAGTGTATGGACCAGAAGCTGTTGGGCCACAGCACACAAGCTCAGGCTTATGATCTGCCAGGAGCACAGGACAGCAGTACTTGTAAGCAGGCAATTTATTCACTGCTTTCAGTGGTGGCAGAGAGCAGGATTCCTCCTGGCACGCTGTGCCAAATCACTCCAGTGTCTTCCCAGAGCCACATCGAGTGCCCCAATGCAAACACCTGCCCTCTCCCATGCTACCAGAGCAGTGACAATTCCCCATTGCCTGCCTCTCCTCTAGGAGAGATAACTCAGGCCATAGTTAACTCCAGCAGCATCGCATGCACCACCAGTACCTTACACCAGAGGACCAGAATCTGGCCTTTTATCTTCGCTAATATAGGGGAATAATGTTTGCATTCTGTGAGCTTTAGCCTCTGCATCTGTTGCTAATTGTCCTGGCACATCTGCTGCTAATTCTTTTCTGCTCTTGGACCAGCAGGGAGTAGTAATGTATGGTACATCCAGCTCCTGCCTCCCTGAGCGCTTCTGGTGATATACTGGCCTGGGTGGATTCTGACCTCATCTTGTGAGGGAGAAACTGTCTTTGTGAGAGGAAAGCAGGAACCCCCGTTCCTTCTCCCAACACTCCCATTTCATTTATTTATCCCTGAGACCTGATTTCAGCACGGTCAGAGCATGAGTTTCCCAGGATAACGTGGACTTCAGACACGATACAGCAGAGTTTATTTCTTTTGTGTCAAGAGGACATGTAGTTTGCCCAGAAACCACTTGGAGCCAAGGAGTCTCATGAAGACGTGTCTCGTTCGGCATGCAGGGCTGAGTCACGCAGCAGTGCTGCTCTGCCTGCCCTGGGCTCCAGAGGAGGAGCACGCAGCTTTCCTCTCTTTCTTGTTCCAGCAGCTGCTCCATCTCATGTCTCTTCCCTGATGCTCTTCTGGATTCCTCATCACACGTCAGGTAGCAACCTTTTCAAACATAGGCTTCAGTCCAGCCAGGGATGCAGCAATCCTCAGTTCACAAGGGCAGCAGTGACAATCTGCTCCTTCATGCTCCTTCAGCATTTCCCGGATAGTCCAGACTCGGTCAGGCTCTGCTGTCTTTCCACAAGAGGAGAGGAAGACCAACCTCTGAGAATAAAATAATCTTTCCTTGTGTGCTCTGCTTAAAAATTGCATGATTAAGCAGGATCACTTTTTGTTCTTTGGTTGCATTAAAAACTCTTCCCATTTCTGTAGCACAGCTTTGCAACTACCCTGCTCATCCTGAGTTCACAGATAATTATTTAAAATGTGAAATGCTTTTAAACCAGATATGTTAAGGCAAAAAAATAAAGGCATTTTCTGAGGGTGTTTTGCTGGCTCCCATGACTTGCAGACCCAGACCAAAACACAGTTTAGGTCCCTTTTTACAGTTCCAGACTGTCAGCTCTGGTGAGTCACGGAGATGCTCTTTTTTTGCAAACACAGAATTTTTTGTTGAGGCTGGCATTTATTTTGTACTTGGTATTCTCTGTTGTTTGGGGTTCACTTGGAGCTAAGGATACAGGCAGAGGTTGCATTCTGCCTTCCTGCTGATTTGCCCTAGATAATATATGTCTTTTTTACAACAATTGTATCCCATGGCTCACGTCAAGCTCTCGCACAGATATAATTTCCAATTAAGTAGTGAATAAGACATGGAGTGGTCCAAAATAAAATGCTGTCCCCAGACACTTTTGATGTTTAACATATGTCTGCTAGATTTACCAAAGCAGACTACATACTTTCCTCAAGTCAGATATGATGCATTATAACATAGGTCACATTTCTGAGGTTTTTGGGCAGCCTGCATTGCTTTAAGGTGATCCAGCATACACAGTGCATTCCAGCAGGTGTTTCCAAGAACTCCTCCACTGGAGCACAAGGATCAGACAACATGTGAAAAGTAACTCCCGTTAATCACCAAAAAACCTGGGATAAGTAGTAACCTTTTAGATACGTAAATAAATTGCACAGTGCTAAATAAGTTAGATGCAATAGATTCTAATATGCAATAGCTTTGTAAGAATTGCACTGAGAACGTGCATTTCAAGGAGCTGTTGCAGAGACATCTAGCAAAAGGCAATCAAAGACCAGACCCCCAAACAAACTCAGATAAACAAAACAAAAGCAGTAAAATGTATGTGCTCCTTCTCTGTGAAAAAAACCCCACCAGAACTGGAGTCTTCAAATAAATGCAAGCATCTATATAAGCTTAGTTCTTGAATTTACCAAAAGGTTCACGTAGCACCTTTTTATCCCAACTACAAATAATTTCATCCAGAGAAAATTTAAGTGGCTCTCATTTTGAAAGTCCTCTGGCACTGCCAAGCACTATCTTTTTTTCATATTGTATCAAACTCTTATATTATGTCCTATAAAGTGTCCTAGAGCTAGATGTTCTTCATTTATGCCAGCATTTCACTCAAGAATAAAATAAACCAGGAGGAGAGGAGGAGGGGGGAGAGGGAAGTTTGTGGTCTACTTTTCCTAATGATACCTTGGTTTGTAATTATTAAAAGCATCACAGTCCTTAGACAGATGCTGACACACAGAAAATAATGTCCTTGAAACTGTTTGTTTCATCATATTTTAAGAATTAATACCTTAGGTCATGTTAATCAGTTTCTGATATATGTAGTTTTCAAAATGCACTTCAGGGAAGAAAATGCTGGAAATGACTAATAACAACAAAGATATGAACTTTATTCGTTACATATCTAGCTCCCAATGTGAACATTATCAAAGTACTTTGCCATCTGAAGTATTTAGGAAGCCTTAAATAAATAATAAAACCCTCATTCAGTGAAATAGAACATCCTCTTGTTCCAAGCAAAAGAGTTCAAATTTATTAATTTTGTAGCTATATTTTAAAATGAGTGTCAGCCCCTGCTAGATGACTGCATGATAAGTGTCCTGAAACTTCAGGAAAAGGCACTAAATTTTTCACAGCATTTGTGTTTCATTTTCAGTATAATAAAAATATGGTGCCCTTTTAATAATGAATAATAGATCTCCCGGTATGATTTACATGAGTGGATTAAATGTCATGTTTGAAAAGTTGCTGTTTTATTCATATTGAATTTCCCTCAAGTAAAACAAAATGGTACCCAGCTACTGTTATAATATTGCTCATACCTCGCCTCGCTGATACATAAATATTAACCAGTTGATATACACTTTAAAAATCCTCAGTTCTGTGAACTGTTCTGTCAGCAGTGGTATCTTTTCATGCATATCAACAGATTTAGTACTGTCCCAAGTTCCAGGTACGATGGGGAAAATGTGTAGCACCAGTGCTTACATTCCTGTGGAGCTCACACGTCTTTTGCTGGAGTGTCGGTTTTGAAAGGCTCTCACAGAATAAGGATCACTGACAAATGGATGCAGCGGGACCGGGGTTAAAAACCAGTTTGGGGAGCTCGGCCCTGACACAATTGTCCTTGTTTCTGTTCAGCAGTGCTGGACTGACTTCCCAGGTGACTGGACAGCATAATGAATGTTTTTTAAATGTCACTTGCAGGCAGCCTCATTGGCTTATAGTGCCCTTCACAACAGCTGAAAATTTCCTATCTGAACTTCCTGTTCTGAGCAAAAACTCTTCCGAACAGGCAATATTATTTTCTAGAAAAGTGTTTCAGAAATTGCAAATACTTGAAAAAGGAAGATATTCCATTAAAGGTTCCTTCCCTGTAGGCAAAGTTGGCAATTTTCAACAAAATATTTTGGTCCTGATAATTGAAATTATAGCTGAAAATAGTTTTTTAAAAGAAGAGAAGCATTTTTACTACACTTCAACTTTTATTCCATTGAAGCCAATGAATATTTTGATTATGAAAAGTGAGGATTTGTTCTTATTGTTGCAATTGTTTCATACAATTATTTTAATGTCTACTGAACTTAAGAAAAGCCTGCCAAAAAAAAACCCAACCCAACAAAAAACTAACTCAAGCACTTTCTTTTTCTGAGTGAAATTAAACTTTTGCATACTGCAACTCATTTGTGCTCTTCAAGTCATCGTTAAGATGAAAAATGTCATCTGGACTTGCTAACACTGGGACATAATCCTGTGGAGTAAAACACTGCTTTAAATACACCATGATCAAAAAATATTTACTGAATGCTTAGGTCTTATCTGTAGTAGGATCTTAGCCACCATGAGGCAGCAATAAGGAAGGAATAAGGAACTTGTAAAATCCTTGTTCTAGTGTAAAGATGATCTGTAAAGACATCTGTACAGGTGCTGCCAAGGACAACCTAGTTGCATAATTGCCTTACTCTACGCACTGTAAATGTCTCATCTCCTTTCCTATCCTCTCCTTACTCAACTTTCATTCCAGACCTGACAAAAACCTGGCAGTGAAAAAATATGTTGAAAGTTTAAGAACAAAGCTTCTTCACCACCAGTTAACCTATACCGCAATTTTTTGATCTCGAATTCACACTGAGTTTGTTTCATAACGTGAAACTTCAAAATAGCTCTCACTTCGCCTAAACCATACAGCCTTAATCTATCAAAGCCTAAAGCCCACTTGCATAAACAAAATACATGAAAATATCCTAGAAATTCTGAGTCTAAAACAAGTCCCCTTCAGATTATGCTGTTCGTTGCTATTCCTAAAATTGCAAAAAGTCATTTGGAACAGCAATTGTATTTTAACACAATCCAAAGCATTCATACATGTTCCTTTCAGCATAATTTAAGGAAAATAAACGACATGTGTGACTGTCTGGCCTTACTGAAGGATAAATAAAATTCAAGTGGAGCTATTAGGAGCCTCTGTCTAGTATGTAGTCAGAGGTTGTTGGGGGAGGTAGGTTGACAAACTAAAAAGGAGGACAATGAAGGAGCGGAAAGAGGGGAAGCTGGCAAGCTGGAGCAAGGAACATTGATTAATGAACAAAAAACATTTTTGAAAGGTCGGGTATGCAAGTCAGACTAGCCCTGAGGCAGATCTAACTTACATGACCAGCACTTTCTGTACGCAGCAGGTAACCCACGCTGACACCAACTTTGCCGACATGACAGGGTTATTATTTTTGGAAGGATGTAGTGTTCTGGAACAATTTCTCTAATATATTAGTTAAAATTAGGCTTTCCTTCAATATCAAGCATGCATGTCTTCATTTTCACCATGTTTACAATGAACTCCTATTATTATTCTGGCCAGTGGAAACAAAAGCATATTCTTTTTTTGTGAGCACTTCTATTTCTCACACCATAACATACCCCAGGGCAGCAGTGCTGTGTGTAAGACTCTGTTCAAACCCAGATGCTCCTGTGGAGCTCACCACTAAGACCTCACTACTTACCCTAAGTTTTGTGGTAGATGCTAGCCATCTGAAGCCCAAAATTTGCCTCATATCTCAGCATACACCCTAAGGGTTTCTTTTCAAAGGTCCTTAAGGTTGTGCGTCAGTACCAAGGTGGAAGAACAGAAAGCTAGAATCACCCAGGGTACAGTACACCCTGTGACTCCAAAATGAGGTGGTGGAGAGGGTTCTCTAAAATTATGGCATTAAGTTTTTTCTGTATGTCACTCAGTAATGAAGATTGGGAATTACCAGAAGGTCATTTAACCCAACTTCTCCTGTTCCTGTATTTTAAGGGAACTTGCCCAAGACCTGCACCCCAGTTCACTAGACTAAAAATGAAGTTTCATGAAGATGCTAATCAAATGTCCCCTGTGAAGCTCCAAGTGAACTTTGAAGCAAACTTGAAAATGCAAAAAGCTGCAAAGACCTAAGGAAACGTGATGCTGCAAGTAAGAAGCAGGGCACGCTAGAGTCATTTGGTCCTAGTGCCCAGTCTTCTCAATTCAAGACAATACTTTATCTCCAAGGCAAGTAACCAGGACGGGTGCATCCTGCCTAGGAAGGAATCACAGCTCAGTGATTTCTCTGACAAATGCATGTATTTGTTTTAACGTCATGTGAAACTCCCATTCACAGTTTCTTTCCCTCTCTATATGTGCAATTCCTTTCACACTGATAGCTGTATTTACAGACAGTGTTCATTATCCATTACAGGTGATAAACAATTAAAAAGCAGAAAACGTGACTTAGCAGCACTTTACATATAACAAACCCAGTATCTGCAATGATCTATCTGCAAGTAACTGAAAGCATCAGCGCCATACAAAGAAGTATCTTTATTTGAAAGCTCTTTGGGATAGGGGCTGTGTGTCTGTTCCGCATCTACACAACAGAACATGTGGAGGAGGAAATCTACCATTCGGGTCATACCAAAAAATAATTGACTGAAAATGGAAAAGCCTCCTCATTCTACTCATGCCTCATAACATGCACGAAAAAAAAATTGCACACTAAGAGAGATGAAGATTGGTTTGCAAACTGTAGAGAAGCTTTCATGTGCCAGTGAGTTTATCTGAGACCACTGCTCCAACCAGCACTAGGCATTAGCTACAACAGTGAGCAACTGACACACAGCAATCCTGCCACGCACAGCATGCTTAGGCAGGAAAATATGTGTGCCTCAGTCGCAAAAGACAGAATAGAGCCTCAAGTGTTTGGGCTCCTTCCAAAATAATCCAAATGCTGCTTTTTTGGCGAATGGGGGTCAATGGAGCTAAAAACTCACAGAAGGATTTGGGCATTCATGTGTTTATATACACCCACTCGTTCATTTATTATTCTAAAGCTACTTTACAGAAATCAAATTACATAGCTGACAAGCTGCAGAGATAAGAGAGAATAAAAGTAAAATTTAAAATTAGCTGACAACACTATATGATGTAGCGTATGTTTGGCACCTTTAAAATGAGCGATGAGGGTTAACCTAGGGGGAAAAAAAATTGCACCTTCCTAAATTGCACCTTAAATTATTAAATAAATTATTAACGTGATGGAATGCATTAAATATATAAGCCTAAAGGAGAAAGGGCGGATGCGTTTTAACTTTCAAAGCAACGACAGCATATTTATGAAGTGTTGCTTACTGTCTGGATGCTTTGTCCAAAGTAGATTTCAGTGTTGTAGAAGTTTCCACCATGACTAACAGGCCGCGTCGTCCTGGCCTGAGGCTGCTCCTCCAGTTCAGGCCACTCCACCGAGGCACCACCTAAGCGGCTGAGAACAGAAACTTTGAGAGTGTAGAGGCCTTTAGGGACCTTATCTTTGACTCCCCTCAGGCATTTGAGGTGAATTTCTATTGGCTGGGGCATCTTGGAGCAGTCAACCTAGGGAGAAGGCTCAGAGTTACTGACCTGGGCTGGGCTGACTTTAACCATACAATTAGCAAGGACAAATTTCTTTCAGAAAATAACTACCGAAAATCAGACAACACGCTTCTTGTTCAACCTGCAATTACCTCCTGCTTACCAAGGATCTGCAATTAGGGAGGTCAAAAGTCATAGAGATGACAGATAAAAGAAGAAACAATACAAATACTACTAATAAAATGTTCTGCATCCTTGGGGGGAAGGTGGAGCTGGTGAAGTATGACACCAGAAGACACTACCCTACAGTAATGAGGCAGAATTAACCGGAAAACAATACCTTCAAAAATACAGCATGCTTTGCAAGACAGGCATAACACGTGATGAGCAGGCTGAGGGCACAGAGTGAAAGACAGGGCAGGCCATGTTTTTATACTAATTATTAGCCTTGCCAAAGCTATTAGTGCTGTGTAACATGCAGACTATCCTTTCACCTTCTGATTATCATAGGATCAGATTCTCCTAAAAATAGTAATCAAAGTGCAACACGTGTAGAGTTTAATAACAACTCCCTACAGGCACCTTTATTCCAAGTCCAGACAAAAGGAAACATCTGCTGCTTGCTGCTGACAAGATGTTGTCTGAGTTATAGAAGGTTTAGTATGGAATAAATACTGCGTACCAGAAATGCTTTTCTGGTGCTTTCCTTGTATGTTCAGCATCTCACCGTGGAGGTTTGTGGAGGGGAACAGGCATAATGGCATGATCTTTACCCAGTTTTGCCCAAATAATGACGTGGGGTCTGTCCCACCGAACCAGCAGGTATTTTGGTGCTGCCCAAATGCAATCTGCAGGGTCAGGCGCACAACAGGGAGTCCCAGTCAGGCTCCAGTGTTGACTTGAATGGATAAAACTGTTTCTGCCATAATTAATTACGTGGTGCTTAAAATCAGCAGTGTTGTTTCTCTTTTGCCCAAGAAATCAATTTCTTCCATTATTTTGCGAAAAGACGAGTGCTAGGTCTTCTTTCAGTGCAAATGGATACCAGAACCCATGCCACACTTTGGAATCACATGGCTACCTTGACTACTAGGTTTAGTGGTCTCACAGTTTAAGCCTACAGTAGCTAATAATCTCTTCTTTAATCCTGTCTTGGATTTATTTTGGAACAGATAGCATATTTCCATATAGATAGAAAGCTTCTGGAATTAAATTAAGCAGTTAAATAAACAGTTGAATTTGTTAAACTTCTTTTGTTTCTCAACACAAACCGTACTTAACAACTAATCTGAATGACAATTATTTTCAGCTTAATTAGAAAATCTTAATTAACAATGAAGATTTAACCTTAATATTTTTGGTTTCTGAATCATATATAAAAAAATTAACATTATATGAATAAATAAGACAATCTTTTTAAACCTCAAGGCAGGATTACTGATGCAGGCAGCCTTCGTTATTAAACACATTCTAAATTAAACGCCTCTATGAATTTTATACTGAAATATATTGTGATAGTTTTGCATGCCAAATGTGACATTTTGTATTTTAGATTCATCTTCTGTAGTAATTTTGGAAATGTCATACAAACAAAGATTTTGTCATTTACCAATGGAATTACTATGCATGGCCGGTTAGCCATCTCTTTTCTGGCTCTTCTGGTTGTTTCAAGTCAGCAAGCCATAAAAAATCTTTATCTCTCTGAAACACAGCAATTTGGAAGATAATCGAATAGTGACTGGGGGGCAGAAACGCCAGTCTGAGGAATTATACCACAATCTCTCTTGCATTTACAACCTTCCTCAAAGCGAGTGTCAGTCGAGTAGGAAAAGGAGATAGAAGATTCATCATATTTCAAGCCTGTCTCATTTGCATGGTGGCATAGCTGTCTCATCTCCTGCTGAAAGACTTTGCTTGGCCAGCGCTGACAAACTGTTTTGAAGAACTCTTGCCATGTGCAAATGATTCATCATTAATAGCTTTAGACGTTCTCTTTTAGCATCTGGTTACTTTTGCTGGAAAGCATATTTTGAAACCTGCTAAATTCTATCCTCTTACACTATGAAAAGAGAAAAAGCAAAACAAAACCAAAAAAATAAATAATAATGGAATGCAATTGATCCAGAGATTTAGCAGTTCCCATCAGGGAAAAGAGCACTCATGGAGAATCTCACCTTCCCGCAAGGTCCTGCTGCTCCATTTAATCCAGTATTCGCATCTGCAAGGTTACCAAAGCTGGCTACCATTTCTTCTTCAATTCCACTCTCCTCTGTTTTCAGTAGCTGACTTCCCACTCTGCAGAAGTTAGAATGGGAAGAAGAATGGAAAAGAAATGAACTACAGTGCACACACAGAAAGCACTCGCTGTTGGAAATACAGCAGTTTGATGTTTTCCTTGAACATGTCAATAAGACTCGCAGGGCACCCAGGAGAAACAACAGTGTGATAAAGCAAAGAAATGGAGAGGTTTCAAAAACCAGCACTAAAAAAAAAATAACAAGACCAATATTTGTCGGTCTATGCCACAGGTCAACAAAAGGAACCTGAAGTTTCACTGCTTGTCTGTAATCCATTCTGTCTGGCATTGGGGCTTAGGATCTAGGTTAAGAATATTCCAGTAGGAAGCCATTGCCTCTGTCACCACTTTGAAGACTGACTGAGAGCTTCAATAAACTTGGACAAGCTTTTGGAAACCACTGATTCTTTGGGGCCTAGGTTGCTCTAAACCACTAAAAAAATTAATTCTATTTAAAAAATCTTTTTGTTGTTGTTGTTGGTATTTTTTTCCCAAAATATCTTGTAATTTTATATGCAAATCTTACATAATTTATAAATCTTCAGAAATATACATAGGACAAGAGTTGTATATATAAATTATATACACACACATACACAAGTTTTCAGATGCATGTGAACTACTGAACCTTCCTTGATATTCACGTTAACCTCTTTTGTATTTAAAGTGATTTGGGGGGGTAATTTTATCAACTCAAAGTTGTCGCGTTTTTGGTTTTGATGAAAGGTCAAATGCCAAAATTTGTAATACAAATAATACCCAGAATACCAGCAAATAGTGCAAGAATAGCCCAACACTGGATAACCCAGTGCTGCCCCGCTTAGTGCACAGGATACACAAAGGCACGGTACCCTATGGAGAAAACCCCATTCCTAGAACACAGCAGGAGCAAATGCAAAACTAAGTCATTTACAATGAGAACTATAAAGCTGCATGTTTTGGCAATCCCATCCCATCTTTCAACAGACGGAGAACCATGAGTAATTCCTCTGTTCCTAAGTGCCATCAGCATCTAAATATTACTGACCCTAAGTAAAAACATCTGTAGATGCTCTGCTCGCTTCGAAACACGTCAGCTCTTGCTTCCACAACGTGCTTTAGGAGGCCAGGGAGGATCAGTCAGTCATGCCAGTGCTAGCAATGCTCCAGCCACACTTGCAGGTGGAGCTGGGGCAGACACAGACAAAGACGTGGTGGCTCTCAGAAGCTGGGATCTGAGCAGGCTGTTCATGGCTCAGGGCTAGCCCAGAGCCACATTGGAGGTCAAGGGAGCTTCCTGCAGCTTATTGAGAGGAGTCACATGGAGCCAAGGAAAAATCACTGTATCAGGTGCAGTTGCAACACAGGATTGACTTGGGTGTCTACAACACAGGCATCAGAGAATAGGCTGTCTTAGGCTGCCAAGCAATGCACTCACTTAAGTTTTTAAGTACTGAAGAAAATGCTATCACTAGGTGTTCATTCAGAAAAAAAAAAAAAAAAAAAAAGGGAAAGCGAAAGAGCAGACTCAAGACTCAAAACCAAATATATTTCTCCGGACTGAACTTCCAAAGCATTCCTTCAGTATTTTCTGACTTGCTTTTGAAAAATTCAACACCAGTGTCTTGACCCCCATTTTCTTCCTTTGTCTCCTTGGTGATTACATAAGAAGTCTCCACATTTGTAAAAATCAACATGGTTCTTTACCAAGAAAATTACAGACTCTGCAATCATGCTAAACACCCCAGACTCATGCACACATGCTACTTAGGTAACACAAAGCTCAAATTCCCCTCTTCTGAAACAGATGCTCCTGCCTCCAAGATCCTGGCACATTGCTACAAATCAGTTTCTATTGAGACCTTTCCTAATTTTTCCTTTCCTTTTGAATATGTACACATTCACATCAGTAAAATTACCACTGGTTCATAGCTAAACTCTTTCCCAAATTCCTCTACAATAGAATTGGTATCACAGAAATTCCTAAGAAATAACGGAATCAGTTGGAAGGTCTCTGTGGATGCCAGTGGCAATGTAGTACATGGAAATTTTGCCCAAGTCAGGGCAGATGAGAAATAAGACAATATTCAAGTGCTAAGAAGTGAATACATGAAGCACACGGTCAACCATCTTTGAAGTTTTATCCCTGAGCTTCAATCACATCAACTTGGGTCCAGCTGTCCTAAACAGAAGTAACAAAAGATGATTCTTGAAAGGCACTAGCTAATTCATAGATCTGAAACATATGAGAAGTTAAAGCATTCCTCTCAATAAGAGAAGTTGTTTGGAACTTTGTACTTACTTAGCTTCTCATGATGAAAATTATTTCACTTCATTTGGTTAGAGTTGCATTGACACAGGGGTTCATTAGGACACCCATTTGCTTGCAATTCAATTTAAAATTAAATACACTTTGTTGTTGATTTTATTACTTTTAAACTACTGTATCTATTGCCTTTATTAGCCGCTAATACACAATTATGAAGGTAAACAGTTTTCATTACTGAACATCAAACATTTAAATAACCACATTCGATCTCTTTCCTAGTTGCACCATTTTTCTCCCTTCCCTCCTTTGGCTGAGTATTAGATTGAAGAGAGTAATTTATCCAGTGAAGTTAGGCCTCTTTTGTGCTCAGCAGCATGCTCATCAGCTGTCACAGCAGAATATGGCTCCCTTTGCTCTATTCATGAGGGTTACTTATTTCCTCCGTTCATTTCTTTGCAGGTAATTTGATGCATGGATTTATCTGAAGGTCATGTACAGCTTGATCACAAAAACTTTGCCCCAATTCCTATTTCCTTCACTCTCTAAGAGTAATTCAGAGGCAAGGATGAAGGATTCTGGGAGAAGCCATCTGGTCACCTTTTGAAGTGTATCGTGTGTAGCACTTAAAAATTACAACCCAAGCTGGGTATCTGAAAACAGAAGTAATCCAAAACAGAGACCTCTTTCAAATGCACTGGCTTAATTTTTCTAGGCCTGAGGTCCTTTGTTTAGGAGAAGTTCCATTCATTAATATCTGTAAAGCACTGAAAGATCTTTAGAAGGAAAGTACATTAGATGGAAGTACAAAGTAGCCCTTATCTGACATACCTTTGAAAGAGTTCATGAATCCTGGCTCTCCATTTTCGTTTCTTGTGGTGAGAAGCTCCCTTGTGCTTTGAGTCCCACATGCCAAGAAGAAAAAGAAAAATCAGAATTTATTTCCAAGTGTACCGAAATAACATGGAAATAAAAGCTGTAAATGTGCAATTTTCCAAAGGTTTGCCTTAGGTCTTCTGGTTGAAGCTTTTCAGAAGCAATGAGGAATTTTAGCCAACATTACTTTATTTAATTTTTTTCCGTAACTTTTTTTCTGTGTGTTTTTCCATGTTTACTGCATTATTCCCAAGTGAAACTGAGCTCTCATCTTGTTTTAAAAGCTTTTTTGGTACAATGTATATTTGTATACGGTAGTGTCCTACAGTCCATATTATTACAAGACCTAACCACGCAGTCATACGTAAGCATACATTAATGTATGTGCACATGTGTTTGTTCACACACAACAAAACAGGACACAAAGCAGTTAAGCATAGACCAGAGAGGTCACATCTTAAAGGCTTGCTTTAAATCTGCTCCAAATCTTGATGTTTTTCTTGTCTCACCACAAATGTTTTTAAATGTTTGGTGAGAAGGACTGGCATTTTTGGAGGTTGCAGCCTGTGGGAGGCCAACTCACATGAGCAGTCCTCTCCCGCAACAGTTCTGCAGCTCTCCAGCATGAAGCTGGAGGGCTTGAACTTATTTTTCTCTTACACAGCAAGCTGAAAAAGTCTTTCCATCCAGAAGCTAGCATCAGCATCTATTAGGCTGTGTTCTCTGTGCAAAAACTCATAACCATAACTGCTGAGGGCTGTACACTCACGAAAACAAAATTCTTCCCCTTGACCTGCACTGTTCAGAGATCTTGCTGAATATTCAAGGGCATTTCTCATGTCTGGATCTTCTACTGGTGTCCCTGAGACCAACATAAAATGTGAATACAACACTACCAACACAGAAGAAGGAGTCCTACTGTGTACCCTATACTGTCATCTAAACAGTGGAAAATTATGCTATACTTATACTCTCATCAAGCCTCAAAGGCAAAAAATCATTTTGGTAGGGAGACAATGCAATAATCAATGGAGAAAAATTCCCCATTGGGGACTCTATATCTGGCTGTTAAAGTCTCCCCTTTCTTCCAAATCTCTAAATTTTTTGACAAATTCCTGGCTGTTTTCAAGGAAGCTTGGAAATGTCTGTTGAAGACTAAGGCAAAGCATCCTACTTATTTCCAGAATGAAAATTGTCAGAGTGTAAAAACAGACAAAAACAACAAAATCCTTTGCATGTAGCTTTTAAAACAACTTTTTTAACCCCATAAAATTAAAGCAGAGACAACATGGTCGCCTTAAAGAACAGTGTGATTTGTTGGCAGTCCCAGCAGAGATCCTCAGATGGATGCTCTAAATCCTGCAGGTCAAGCATGGTACATAAACAATTACAAAGGTGACATGACCAAACTAG
The DNA here is from genome assembly GCA_013398115.1 of Falcunculus frontatus. Lineage (NCBI taxonomy): Eukaryota > Metazoa > Chordata > Aves > Passeriformes > Falcunculus > Falcunculus frontatus. The sequence goes on along the minus strand of VZRV01010769.1, from coordinate 746,691 downwards.
CTCAAAATGAGACCTTCCAGTTCTCCATATGGCAGTGGTGTCATGGGCAATACTGCTCCATTGGTTAGAACCAAGCCCTCCTGCCCCTGGACAGCTTTTGGCTAAAATTTACCACGACTTTCTGAGCAGGACCCATTTCTCTCACATGCTCACTGGCACAGATTTTCTTTCCCCAGGCTGGTAAACCACCACCTACACCACTTCCCCAGGAAGGGCTGGGAGCTGGCTCTGCTCTGGAGTTCTGCTCCAGCAGAGCTGGTAGCTGTCTCATTAGGGCTGTCAGACCCACCTTGTGACACTTCCCACAGTCCAAAGGGCTGCACTCACCAGGGAACATGTCAAGAGGTTTCAAGTTTAGGGCTGAGGCAGTTAAAGCTAAAGTTCAGAAAGTTGGAATAGTGCTTGTTTCACATTTTTTTCTCCTGGATGAAGTTCTTGGCGATGTCTGTGAAAGCTATTTTTGAGGTGGGCACTTAGATTAAGAAATAAGATGAAATAGTAAACTCACTTCATGTAAAATATCAAGTAGCCATAACATTGTAACAACATTCAGACATTACCACTCCAGGCTTACCCATAGCCAGTAGTAAAGAAGTTTTTTTTAAAAAAATTGATTTTATTACCAGACTCCCACAGCTGTCCAATCCCCTTGTTTATCTTCCTAATCTTAATTAAATAATGAATATTCAAAAGAAAATATGAATCAGGCTTCTCTGTATGAACTGCACTGTTTTCCACGTCTGCCTCTGAAGTGGCAATGGGAATATGATTTAAAACTATTTCTTCTGGATCCTAGTAAAATATTTGTCACAGTGTGTCATGATAATTTTTAAAAAGCTCTATCATCTACCTAATAAATTTGTTAAGTTTATTCAAATCTTATTGAACAGGAAAAGTGCAATGAGTCATGGTTAATATTTCTTTACCTATCCTAAGAAAAAAAAAATATATCAAAAATTCAGTGCTTAAGGTCCTATTCCGAAAACCTCTATGAGTCTGTAATACATCTTCTACATGATTAAAAAAACAGGAAACTTGCTTTAAAATGAATTATTCACCACCTTGAATAAATTTCCATCTTTCCTATTTGCAAAACCCCAAAGTCAGTTATGTAAATTTTAACCTACACTAATTACCTCAGGGGTGTGCAAGCTAAAGGAAAGTAGATGCAGTAGAAAAAGAAATCCCAGACATTTCCATCACCAGGAAGCAATTTAATAGAGGAAAAAAATGTGTAAGTTTTCAAAAACAGAACAGCCCATATATATATATATATATAATTTTTTTTTTTATGTGGAATAGTCATTTCTGCAATATCCCTTGAATTAGAGCTTTATTGGAATAAACCAATGCTTTTTCTCAATGGCATATACCATGGCACACATAGCGAGGCGCTTGTTTCTCATCATGACACCAGCATTGTCTAGACTGTGACAACGACCCATTGTTGACAACGGGCGTTCCCGACGAGAAGGCATGAAATGTGGTTTAGCTTCAAGTCTGTACAGACATTGCGGGACCCTTCAGAAAGTAAGTGGCTAAAATCTGCGAACTGCTGGTCTGGGAGGCACTGGGAAAAGCAGGGAGTTGTTTGAAGGCAGAAGGGCTCAATCACAGCACTACTTTGCCCTACTCCCCATCCTGATACCAGGCTCCGCTCAGTTGGGAGCCAGCTCCTTCTCATGTCTTTCTCGGTTTCTTCATCGGCCGTCTTGAGGGCCAATTACACAAATGGCCTATGCCTATCTACTGATTTCAGAGCCTGTGGTCAAGAGCAGGACTTGAAAAGGTCTTTCAGTCTGGGCTCAGCTTTGACACACACAATGGTGCACATTGTTTCTGCAAAGACAAGAACCTGACTCAACGCTATTAATCAGTGCTGACTGGTTATTTTCAGTGTCAAACTACTTCACAAATGGCAGGACCTGGTTGTATAGCACTTTTCAATCTGGAAAAAAATTAAACAAAACCCCACCCAAACACATCCTTTCCTCTTGAAAGCAAGCCCACTAAATTCAGCAAAGCTTTGAAGCAAAATCAATTTGGCTTTTATTGTTCAGCAAAAATGAAGAATTTAGGGAAAACATTTACACACACACACACACACACCCCCTTTTTGGTCCTAGCAGTGGTATTACAGCCTCCTGGTGAGGAGCTCTCCCCACTGCAATTTAAAACAGCTAGTGGAGCACTGGCCTTGGTGAAATTCACACTCCATGCAAGTAGTGCTGTAGGGGTCCACCTTCCTGCAAGTCTTCCTCACCAGGTCAGGGTGCAGCAGAGGCAGCACGAAGACACAACCTCTGGGGTCTCCAGCAGCCTCCCACTGCCCACAGCAATCCCACATGCAGAGCTGGTGCTTCCTCTTCATTCCACTCCTTGAAATACGTTGGTACATCACAGTGCAGGTAGTGATGTCTTTTTTTTAGGTGTAAACAGATGCCAAAATAAAAGCTTTTACTTAAAATTTCCATCTCTCCATCCTAAAATGTTTTTCAGTGATGGAAATCCTGCCCACTCTTTTTTTTACAAACGGGGGAAGGGGGAGCTCATAGAGCAAATTGTCAGCAGGACTAGAAACAAAATCCAGATCTCTAGTTCCACTGGTGCCACCTAGTTCTCCTCCTTCACAGTCTGGCTGCTGTGTGAAGTTTCATTCCCAGTGACTTCAATATCTAATGCACTGTTATACCACAAAATAAGCAAAAAAAGAAGAAACATTTGAGATGAACAATAAAAAACATTGCAAGAAAAGTTAACATTCTTTTCAGGCAAATTGAAATGATAAGAAGCTTATCTATTCCACGTTAACTATAGAAAGATCACAGGGAAGGGAGGCAGGGGGAGGTAGGTTAAATAAGTGCCCTTCATAGAAAGCAAAGACTCCAGTAGCTGGATAAGACCTGCTCTGAAAATTGCACTACCCATTACCTGTTGGAATTTGTGTGACCTTATCAAGGAAATGGCCACAAACCAGAAACTAAAGTTGTGCCAAACCCTGGATACATGGAAGTATTACTGATGGTGCACTTTGCCAAAAAATGTGCCACAAACTCTTAGATGTTTTTCAAAGAGAAAGAGAAAAAGTAACAAACCAAATCCCCCCTGACTTTCCTTTCAAATAGAAAATTAATTTACTGTTCATGAGAATCAAATTAAAAACTTAGACAATTGTTTTGTAACAGAATTCGAACTCTCTTTTAAAATTGATACTGCAGAACACAAAGTGAGATTTACTTTAGTCGTGCTACAGCCTTATTACACTGAGTGATACAGATACATTTAGTGACAACATTATGGGCTGATTGTTTTGATAAATCTGTAAAACACTGCTTTATCTCTAACAATGCAGTGAAGACTGAAGTACCAGTCAACAGAGGAAAGTAGTATTCTGCTACCAAGGTGAATGCTTTTATAAGACATATATATCAAAGACACTAATTTTGAACAGATATGGAAACTAGATCCAGCTGTAAAGTAGGTGTGATAAACAAGGACCTGAATTTCCTCAAAACTCAGAGATGTTTTCATTCAGGATTTTGATCCAAGCTGATAGGACTAACAAATTAAAATAACTTGAATCACTTTGCTCAAGATGCATTGAGAAAACTTTGGAGGGATGTCTGCTGCAGAGCTACCCAACTTTTGCAAAACAAAAATTTTGTCTCTCCAGCCTCAAAACAGAGAACTCACTCTTCTCATTTCTGTCTTGCTGTTCACAGAGAGACCACCTGCAGTTTCTTCAGAACCACCAGGTACTGCTTCAGATACTGCCTATTTCACAGTTGAGAAATTGTAGCTTCAAGGTCATAAACCTTTGGTATCCCCATCAAAATCCAGAGAGTGTTGTAAGTGAATGCAAGGCCACTTATGAGAATGTCTGACTACCATAGCCGAGCACTGAAAATATGTAATGCTGAAATGTCATTCGTCACTGATTAAGAGACTTTAAGCAGAAACATCTTAGCCTGTCAAAGTTCCACAAGTTCAGACGGCTCCAGATTAGCCTAGAAATCACCAGCTACTTCGAAGATTCAGGCACTTTTGGCCTAAACAGTAAGATACAATGGAATATGCTAACAAGATACGATGGAAGACACTAACCACAATTTATCAGGGAACACATTCCCTCCAGTATAAAGCCATGTAGCACGAGCAATGCCAGTGAAAACCAAAGTAAACAATGCCAGTCTGTAGATCTAAAATGAATAGTTTACATTAACAATGAAAAAGAAGTGTTCATAAGCCATGTAATGAACTTCGGCATTTTACAACCTTCCTGTTTTCTGGATGCGGACAGCAAATCGGGACACAAACAACTGAAGGGAAACTGAAAGGAAATACCACTCGGAAACACTGAAACTTTTTTTGTGGTTTTCCCCCATTCTTCTTCAATTTAAAAATGTTTGTCAATTTCAGCACAGAATGTTTTCATTATTTGTAAAGCCTTTTCAAAGTCCCTCATGAAACTTTACTCCTTTAATCCTCTTACTCTTCCACAAAGCAGGTATCTAATTTTAGGTCTGTTTTGCAGATAGGGAAAACTTGAGTCATGGCAACAAATCTGCTTGTTACAGCTGCCCAAAAAAATTATGTTCAGGTCAGAGGTTACAGTCTATTTCATCTTTCTGAGTCCCCATTCTTTTTTTTTTTGACTGTCAGTACAGCATTGCCTCACAAATCTGCCTCCATTATAACTGTAATCAAAAAGTATGGACTTTAACTTTATCCAATAACTTCCATTCATACTGCCTTTCACATCATCTTCAGTTTTAAGTGTGTAGACACATTTGAATACTTTATAATTAAGAGAGACATTCATTTACAATTAGTAAATGAAAATTACAGCTAGGGAAAAACACTTTTAAGTACAGTTTGCTGTATGATTGTCTTAAATACAACGGTGGCAATGATGAGTTGCCATGCCTAATGATTTTTCTCCGTAACAAACAGACCTCCTCTTGCAAGCCCACATCCTGCACCATGTGTCTGCTGAGAGGAAATTGTTTCACATATTCAGCTGAGATCCTTCTCTGATTTGAATCCTGATATGAGCAACTGTATAATAACATCATATTGTGCTGACATATCATTGAGTGAACATGGTGACTTTCTTATATATTCTCATCATAACCACCAAGTCCTGAAAACTGCATCTTGTCTAAGGGTCTGGCACAGTAATGAGAGAAAACAAGTGTGCTAACAGGTTGCCAGCAGGCTGAACAACAGTGATGATTTTTCAGCTTTGTTTTAAATAAGTAAGCATGCATGTAATGCAACTGGATTCCCTTTCATAGTATTTCAACATCTCTCAACTTACAGACTACCTGGTTATATTTCCCACTAACAAACTGATGTGAACTCCAAAGCCCTTAAAAAGTCAGGTTTCACATGAAAAACCCAATACATCTCAAGAGCAGGAGGTTAGACTAGACAGGCTCCAGAGGTCTGGTTCTTCTCCACCTGAATTAATCTGTTCAATGAAGTAAAGGTCAGATGTACCACACAGCACAGGTTCTGCTCAGGAAATTCAGCTCTATTGTAAGACTGCAGAAGCAAAATGTTCCAGCATTTAGAGCAATTCCTTTATCTGCAGCTCGAAATCCGTGTAGTCTATTAATGCTGCCAAGGAGTTCCCCTTGTCATAAAAGCTAACCAAAGGTAGACTCAGCTACACCTGTGACTACAGTTTGGCTCCAAATGTATTAAAAATACAAATAAAACAACCCTGTGGGAAAAAATCATTCTGGAGAATACATGAACAATTAAAAATTTGGTTTTATTGTACTTATTTTTTGCACGTTTGTGCAAAAAATGTGTACATTTGCACAAACCTCTATTCATCAGTAATACTAACTCTTTCCTTACAATCCTTGTATGAGTTCTGTTTCTTTTAACAGGTGGTCCGTATTTGATGAAGTCTCTTAAACTTCATCAGGACTCGGCAATCGCTAATTCTCTTTGAAGAATCTTTCCAATTGCTTCTGCTTATTGAACCATAGAAATGGACTTGCTTACTGGAGTTTATAGTAGGACAGTGAGCCAGAAAGCTGACCAGTCAGATTACCTTAAGCAGCCACAAATGCAGTATCATCATTTACAGCAGCTGTAGGAATCATTGTTCCAGCTCAATAGAATATCAAGAATTACTTCAGTTCTTTAATTGCCACTCTGATCTTAAAATGTGAAAGAACACAGTAAAAACTAAGTGAATTCATTTTTAGTGAAAAACATAGGAAATATGGAAGAACTTCATTACTTCTATTTAAATATTTACTTAAATGAAACTCATATAATCCCTGAACAATCAAAAAAGTATTACAATTTAAAAGAGCAGCTATAGCAATTGTGAGTATTGCGACAGCACAGCAACAGACTATTTACAAATGTATAGAACATATTTTCCATTATTTTGCTAATGTTTATGTTAATTTCTATGCTCCCCCTTCAATCCCCCCCACTTCTTAATAAAAAATAAAAAGTGTATATCTGCGTGTCCAGGAACAATGAGGCAGGAACCTTAGAAAATTGGAAAGTTCCCAGGCTTCCATCTGAGGAAGCAGGAGCAAGCCTGATAGTATAAAGATATTTAGAAATCTCAGGTTACCAGCCTGCAGGATAGAGAAGTCCCCTAGCTACACATATTGCTTCTACGTCAGATTGTGGGTCTGCTGAGTGGGTGCTGACACACGTCTGAGGGCCATGGATTCTCACTAAGCAGGAAGTCAGAAGTCCAAGGGACAGAAGCCCAATATCCCAACCATTGGGAAGTCCACCTTCTGTTTTTTGTCCCCAAACATAGGTTTCAGTGATTTTAAACTTTTTTTCCAAGTCCAAGAGCAGGCTACCTGGTAGAACTATAATAAATTCAATCAGCTCAGCCTAATGCTAGATTTCAAAAGAAAATTATGAGCTAAGGAAGATACCCATAATTCCTACTATATCACACAAATGAAATGGAAACCATTATAGTAACTGACTGCAGAAATGCTTTGACAGTCAAATAATGAGGGTAGCATATAGGCAGCTTGCCTAAAATGAAGTTACCCACTTTTAAGACATGGTGTAAATTAAACATTGCCAGCTTTTGTATTCTTGACCTGCAATTCTCAAAGAAGAAAAAAAGAAAAAGAAAAAGAAAGAAAACAAACAAATAAGGAAAAAATCCCCACCCCAATTTATTCGCACATAACATTCATTTAAATTCTTGGTAAATGTCAAAAAGTAGGTTTCTGCTGAAGAAAAGTTACCTTCAACTCTGCACTGCTCTTAGGTGCATATATTCCCACAAGGATTTTACTCAGAACAGACTGTACAATGCTTAGTAGGCTAAAGCTTTGATGAGGGGAGGTCTGCAGGAATTATCAAGATCCAAACAACCTTTCAGGTCACTTCCAACCCAAATCATTCCATGATATGATTCTATGGCAGTATTATCCAATGGGGTAGAACATGCAAGCAAATGTGCTTTGTTGTTTTATATCACTGAGGTCCAATCCCACTGGTTAAATTCATGACTGGAGAGTAAATTTACCATCTTACATAGTACCAAATTTTACCCATGTTCTATCCACTATTAATGAAAGGAAAACTGATCTCTCCATCATCATATAAATTGATCTCTGCGACTTGGCAAGGAGTCAGAGCAGTGATGATAATGACCCTGTAAGAGTATTAGATCTAATACCCTGAGGCATTAACCTTTGTTTAACCAAAAGGTAAATCTTTTGATGAAAGACAACATTTTATTACCATCCACCTGCAACAAATAGCTCATTTCTTACTACTATAACTCAAGTGCTGGTACCGAAGAGCAAAACTTGCACTTTATTTCAGAGGCTCTTGAGTAATTCACATTGAGGTCATGGATCAAAACTGATTATATAGTGATGATGATCAAGTCCTGCAAGGTGCTATGCCCTGCACAGAGGGCTAAATGTAGCAGCTGAAACTAGTAGAGAGAGACAGAGGCTGTGAACAAATTGCCCCGGTAAAGATTACTGACCAAGTTACAGGAGGAGGGTGGACAAACGAAATACGTTCTTGGCTTGTGAGGCAGTACTGATCCTTTCTGTCACCCATTTATTAATTTTTTTCTGAGAGAACCTACATAAAACCGAGTAGTCACTTTCATTGTCTCAGTTCAGAAACAGCTGAAAATCCTAGAGCTGGTATATTTCCATTGCATTTAAATTAATGTATAGCAAGATCATATTGCCAAAAGCCCATCAAGTGCAATCTCACCCCAATCACTGCTGTTTGCTCCATCTTCAGCAGTCTGTCATGTTTTGAGAGCACCCAATCTTTAAGCAAACATGGTAAGCCAGCATTATTTCAGGTATTTCCTTGCATATTTCTCTGCCTTGTAAGATCAGGTTCCACCCATAAGCATGTGTCCCTGCATTGTCTCATGACAAATGGTTTTCTGTGAAACTCTGAATATCCAGCCTTGGTTGTACCTGCTCAGTTTCTACCCAACACAGTCCCAACTTATGATTTTCTTGCAACAGTTTATTTTTCTTTATTGAAAGCAAATGTCATCGGGGCCTTTGAAATCCTTGGGTCTACATGGCAGCCCACACAAAACAGCACTGCTTTCCAAATTTAATATTCTTTAATGTGTTTGTTAACAGAACATTGACATCTGCTTAATGCTTTCTTTACAAGAATCTACCAGATCTCTGCTTATGCATTTCTTGCCAAACTCAACTCTCAGTTTTTGCATTTACAAAACAGGACATGAAGAAGAAACAATACAGCTTAAAGATCCAGACCTAAAATCTAACATAAACCCTTTTTTCAAAAACTATTATTTTGAAAAATTCATCTGCCCTTTCAAAAGCTTTCAATCACGGTCATCTCACACACTGAGCTGCTGTTTAAACCCATTTTTGTAATGCTACAAGAAAAGAAAAACAATAAACTAAGGGATAGATAGTTGATACATAGCTATCCCTTTCATGCCAACACTTCCAGCAACGCTCCAGTGTAAATCAAGAGCCTCATTGGAGAGAATTTTTGGCAGCCTAAAAAGAAACAGCCGCAACTCAAGTGTGCTTCCGAACCTCACCTATAAACCTGGTCTCACATACTATAAACTCTCACCTGGTATTTTTAACCCTTGGGCTCCCATGATTTTTTTTTATTTTGTCAAAACAAAGGAATGTGAAGGAGATGTCTGCTAGACTCCGTTACTCAGCCCAAGGGTTAATTACTCAGTTTTGTAGACATTTGAAAATATTATGCTACCTCTAATGGCAAAATTGATAGAAGCTTGTTTCAGGCTCACTTTATGTCATTATGGCAGATTAAATTAACTAATCATAAATTATGCTGGCTAAAGTACATCTGCTACTCACTAAACCTGCAGAGAGAAGGGAAGAGTTTTTTCCTACTGAATAAGAAGTAAATGCCATGCACAAAATTAAAGAGTTTTACAGACCAATAAACATATATTCAAGCAACAAAAGCTGGAAGCATCCCAAAGTCAGCAGCAACAGATTCTGAGGACCATGGCAGCAATCTAACAATGAACTTGTAGCTGTTGTGGAAAGGCATTCACACTGCAGTGCTGCAGGGGTATACCCACAGATCAAAGAGTAAAGATGTCCATTAAAGAATAAAGAAGATCAATTAAACAAGAATTAGCATGCTCACATTATTGCTAGAGGTCTTTGAATACCAATATGACTGTAGTGGGCTGTCCGTGGCTGGATGCCAGGTACCCACCAAAGCCCTCTCCCACCCCCCTCTGCAGAAGGTCAGGAGAGGGAAAATGTAATGAAGAGTTCACGGGTTGAGATAAGGACTGGGAGAGATTGCTCACTACAGACCGTCACCGGCAAAACAGGCTAGAATTACAAATGTTAATTGAATTTATTACTAACAAAATCAGGGCAGGATAATGAGAAATAAAATAAGGTCTTAAAAACACCTTCCTTCCAGTCCTCCCTCCTTCCCAGCTCTACCTCCTCCCCACAGCAGCCCAGGGAGATGGGGAGTGGGGGTTACTGTCAGAACATCACAGTATGTTCCTGCCACTGCTCAGGGAGAGGAGTCCTTCCCCTGCTCCAGCATGGGGTCCCTCCCATGGGAGACAGTTCTCCATGAACTTCTTCAGCATGAGTCCATCCCATGGCAACACAAACTGCTCCAGTACGGGTCACTCTTTCACACAATGTGGTCCTTTAAGGACAAGCTACTCCAGTGTGAGTCCCCCACGGGATCTCAAGTCCTACCAGGAAACCTCCTGCAACATGGGTTCCTCTCCACGGGTCTGCAGGTCCCTGCCAGGACCCTCTCCCAGCATGGGCCTCCCACAGGATCACAGCCTCCTCTCAGGCACCCACCTGCTCTGGCATGGGTCTCCTCTATGGGCTGCAGGTGGATGGTGGATCTCTGTATCCCCATGCTGCTCCATGGGCTGCAGGGGAACAGTGGCTTCACCATGGTCTGAACCCTGGGCTGCAGGGGAATCTCTGCTCTGGTGCCCAGAATACCTCCTCCTGACCTTGGTGTCCGCAAGGCTGTTCCTCTCACACATTCTCACTCTGCTTTTCTCTGTCCGCAATTAGAACTGTGCAATAGCTTGCCTTTTTTTTTTCTTTTTAAATATGTTTTCACAGCAGTGTTACCATCATTTCTAACTGGCCCAACCTTGGCCACTGTTGGGTCCATCTTGAAGCCACCAGGGATAGGCTCTGCTAGACATGGGGGAAGCTTCTGGAGGCTTCTCACAGAAGCCACCCCTGTAGCACCCCCACCCCTCCTCCCCAATACCAAAACCTGTCTACACAAACCCAGTACAATGACATGATGTTTGCAGCATCTACTTCCAGTGTCACCTCTTCCATCTCCTGTTCAAAGGGACTGAATACACCATTTCTGTAGGCTTTCAAGGAAGGGATGGACATATAGATTGCTGATCTAGAGGACAATACAGATTTTACAGTGATCCTCTTCTTACTCTCTGTATTGCAGGATGCACATGTGACAGTTAATACCATGTCAGTGGTACTAAATTCCTTGAGAGGGCATGAAAACCTGAAGTTAGAGAGGTGTGAGAGGAACGGACAGAAAACAGGGGCATTGAAGACCTCTTTGTTTCAAAGTAAAGAGTGAGTCCCTCTCTGAAAACTCATAGTAGACCAGCTCAATCAATCACATTAAATGAGGATTTCTTTCTTTTAGACCAATATAAGGAAGAAAGGCAGTATTATATTGTATTACATGTAAATTCACAAATGAAGTTGTCAGTTAAAAAGCAGAATGTTGTTTTGGGGTGAGCAGATAGATTGCTTCTGTCTAGGAAACAAACTCTGCTGAACACCTCCAAAAAGATTCCAAGTAAGATGATCAGCCATGTGACCATGTTTAGAGGGAGAGTAAACAAAGTTTTCACACATCTATTGTGCTCCTTCAGGTGTAACAGAGACTCATGAAGATTTGGGGGCATCTGAATAGTCCAAACATAGTTAAAGTGCGAACTCTCAACACATTATAACCTTCTGGAAAGGTGCAGGGCTTTCTGTTCACCTATTGCCAGGTCCATACTCCAATGGTCCCTTGAGGCAGATGAGGTTCTTAGTACCATTTGAGTCCTTTTCCCTCACGCTTCCCTTCTATTTCACATTCTCTGAACAGTATTACCCATATCACCTTCCATGCATGATGCATACAGCTATAAAAAAGTCAGAAGGAATGAAATATACCTACAGGATTTAGAGGAAAGCAGTAAGGAAGAGAATTGTGTCCCCCACCATCATGCAGAAGGCAATGATAAGGTTTAGTCCTGCAGTGGAAAAAAAAAATCTAAAAACTTCCCCTGAAAATAAAAGAAAGCTTAGATCACCATCAGTCACTGGATAACCTATTTTAAGCCCATCAGAGCCAGTGCGCTGTTCTCATGTTACTAATTAAAAATGATAGATTCATCAATTAATCTCTCTTCCTGTCCTCTACTCTTAGTATGAGATTTTTCAAAGGGACAAATGGTCATTAGGTGCCCACAAGTATCATTTCAGCCCTGCAAACTTGTGCCTCTGTCAACATGAACCAGAACCCGTCTCTTTATGCTATAAATGACAGAAAGAAAACCTTTGCCACCCTGAAAAACATAACAGATTTATAATGGAGGAATTATCTTATCCTCTGTACAATGAACATTGCTACATAAATCTTCCCTGGGCTCCAATCTGAACTTGCTCACTGATGAATAAGCCTCTGTTAAATGTGGCAGAGAGAGATGTCCTAGACTTAGTCTCTTGATTGAAACTCAATTGCAATATTACTACACAGCAGTCAGAGATCCTCCACTATTTAGGAAAGAAGCAACGAAGGTTATCTATTTTTATTCACATTGAAATGGAGACAAAGATAAAGGTCCTGCTGTTATCTTAGCAAAGTGCCAGTCACATAAAGCATGCCAACGACAATGGTTATCCTTTCCTCTTTCAATATATGTATCACCAGGCAGAGAAATAGAATTGGGGTGTACAAGGTTAACAAGCCAGCATCACGTTATGAAGCAAGCGATAAAATTGTCTTATAGTTCTTAACTCTGACCTGTTCCAGTGAAAAGCTGCCAAGCAGAATTATGTCATCCTGAACATCTCTCTCAAACTGTTCGATATATGAAGGAATCTCTTCATCTTCAAGCTCCCTGTGAAGGTCACATGCCTTACTGGAACTGACAGGCATTACAGCGTCCGGAAAATCTTCACTGACGACACGGGCTGCTTGAAACAAAAGTGGCAGATTATCTCTCAGCAAATGGGAGTTCATTCAGTGGTTACTACCTTCTCAGTTAATATGTTTGGCCCACCAACACTTCAAGTATGAAACAGCATAACACAGTAACACAACCGACAGGTGCCAAGTGCCAGTACCAGGAAAACTGTCCTCAAGTGCAACATCTAAATTCAGGTACAAATTTAGCATGTGCAGCTTGTTCCTTAGGTACTTTTTAAAAGGCATGCTCTACATTTCCGTGGGCACTTTGCTCGCCTGTAAATCTTAAAGGGACTGGGATTTGGAACAACTTTGGCTTTGCTTCCTGAGGAAGAGGAGTAATAACTGCAATTGAATTGGAGTTTTAGGTGGAGCCACACCAAGATTTTCATCTTCCTTTCAACTCACCCCAAATGATTGGATTCCTTTCCCTAGGTGTACGTGTGCAGCTCCTGCCTAATTAACTGGGTCCGGTTCTGCTCTCATCCACAACAGTCCCCTGATTTCACTGCAGTGACGTATGCAGAACCAAAGAGTACATGCCGCACATAAATGAAAATAAATCCCATTCATAAAGTCAGCCTTAAAGAGAAACTTTGTCTTTTTTTCAGTTTAATTGATCATGCTATGTTAAAAAAAAAATTAGATCTTCTCATTGATATCTGCTATAGTACTAACACTAGTTTAAGTCATAAATAATGACAACTATTTTTGCTCATGTCTCCACGTTAGCATCACTAAAAATTAACACATATTAGATTGCCCACGTCTGACAATCTTTCTTGCTTCATATTTCTGTGTGTAAGCTTTTATAGTTCTCTGTGCCTATCTCTTAAAGAAATTGCCATATCTAGTTATTTGCTTTTGTCCATCCTACGACATGAAAGCAGTTAAAAGAGAGGGTTTTTTTCCTCACTCTCCTTTGAAGTCTTTCATTCTCTAATGAAGACCAGAAAAGGAAAGATAAAACTAAACCTATTAACATTTCCAGTTTTGCTCACTACTCGTTGTTTAATGACTTTAATTGTTGAGCCTCCTGAGTACTTAAATCACCTCAGTGCCACCAACACACAGGAAGTAGGGTGGGTTTTCTATTTAATTACAACAGGATACAATTCAAAATCATGTTGGGGGAAATGTACAGTAGATATAAACAACTCAAACCATTACCTTAGGGTACACATCTCTTCATGTAGCACTTTACAAGCCTAATGAAAAGTGATTTGACCTACAACTATTAACTGCAAAAACAAAACAATATTTACATTTAAATTTACTGTAACATTAAGGGTTTGGCAAGGAGAGAGAAAACCCAGGAAGCACAGGAAAAAGAAACATTGCCAAAAGCAGAAGATGGAGGATCGCTTGTTCCCCTTGATGCTGTGTTGTACACAACGGGCCATATCCTCAGCTGGTATAAATCAGCTGCTTTACTGCTTTCACAGGAGCCCTGCAAGTTTACATCCTAGAAAGTCAGTAGATTCCTGTCTCAGGGTAGAGCAATAGTCAAAAAAAGAATAAAACCACTTGGTTCAGAAAGATAAACATGAAGCAATTCATCAAAACTTGCTTTTTCTTTTTTGTACTTCTTATGTTTGTGAGGAATCATATCAAGCAAAAGTTTTGGTGGAAGACACTGGACTCACTAGCACAAGTTTTGCCAAAAAAGAGCAAAAGAAGAGAGAGAGCATTTTCAAAAGCCTTTTTGAGGAAAGCAGCTGTGAAAAATACAGAGATAAATTACAATTTAGATTTGAAAAATATTTGATTAAAAGATACGTATGCTCATTTAAGCACAGTTGTTCATTTGTCTGAGTTGGAAACAAGGCGAGAACAGGGTTAGTTCAGCTGATCGATTCCTTCCACAGTGGCTTTGCAAAGAAGCTTCTCAAACTTGGTCAGCATCAGGTTGGTCCTTGCTTGAACTGATCCACAGGCTGGAGGATCAAGCTGATGTCCCAGAGCAATACTTAACCAAAACAAAGCAATCAAATCCTCACAGTACAAAAGTAGCCAGTGTTAAAAATTCTACTACTTTGTACACAGAGGATGAAATGGCTGAAAATTCATTAATGGATTGATAAACTAGTTGAAAACTTGCTGCTTGAAGTTGTTAGCATGGGCATCAAAAGTTTTCATTGCCTTGGATGTACTTAACCCTGAGAGTCATGCTTTCTTTGTAGCTTAAATCACTTCAGCACAGGCTGTATTTGCAGATGCTGGGCTGTAATTAAAACAATCTCTCCGATATTATCTTGGCTGCTTGTGACTTCACTCACTCCTGTATTTGTCCATCAGACAGCAGCAGGTTATATACTGAGATGATAATTTAAAGGGTACATTCAGCAGCAGACTACATCTCAGCATGGGTTTGAAGGTTTGAAAACTGCAACAAAGTCCATACGGAAAAATAATTATGGCTACCTAGTTCTAGAAAACTGTGTACAAATTGTATCTAAAAAGTTCAGTGCCAAAGGTTCATGCACCAGTTTCAGACAACTAAAATTCTGCAAAACTTGGCACTTCAATTTCTTGGTTCTTGCCAAAGAACAATATAATAGAAATTATTTTTTATGGTGCTCACGTATCATCATTTAAAATGTGCGTGGATCACAATCTTACACCGGCAAAAATGCAAAGTAAAAAATATATAGTCTATATCTTTAAAAACAACCAACCAATGTTTCTTTTTAAGTCGCCTTATAATATGAAATAATGCGTACCACGAGAGTGACCAACAGGTTACTCAGTGACAAAATGCTTTAAATATACAATTATATAAATTCTGAGCCATGTTCTTTCCTTTCCTTTGGGGATCATCTATTAATTAGGACTGTATGACTACGTGATTTTTCAGCTCAGTGGTCAAATGAAGAAACGAAGCCGTTCTGTAAGAGTGAAACCAAATGAATCCTAGTTTTCTATGGTTTTTCTGATGCCTAATAAGGGTCAAACTTCCATATTAGCTTTTCCCTCGGTGGAGACATTAATAATGCTTGTCTGCTCTGCTCAACTGCCCACTTCCATAAAACTGGTAGGGAAGTCATACCTGTGAGACTTGCTCCCTGTTAAAAAAAAAAGGTTTGAAAGTGAACAAGAGTTCAAATACTGGGAGGGAAAAACACAAGCAGAAATAAATACACCCTAATATATGCACAGAGAGGTTGAAACTGCGCAAGCTTCACCTCCGTAGGAAATTCTCTCTTTTCTGGATTTTCTTCACCCAAGTAAAGAAAAGTAATAAATTCAGCTAGAACGGTGTGCAGCTTCACCCACAGGACTAGCTCTGATACCCATCATGACACTTTTAAGAAATAAAAGCACTGAGGCACAGCTTGAGACACACAACAGCAATGGCCCGCAGTGTGTCCCCCATTTGCTGCCCTCACACCTACACAGGGGGCTCTGATGTGCACATGGAGTGTGTGACACACATGCTGATGCATTTGCTTGCCCCAGAATTGAATCAGTGAGCAGTGAGCTCAGCAACCTTGGCAGTCTCAGCGTGAGTTCACTATCCACAGAGCACACTGGGTATGCTATTATATTTCTAATAGAGTGACATGTTTTAAGGCACCTTGCTGAAGGACAGAATAAGCACTGATGGATGGAGAAGGCTTCCCCTTCACTCCCTGTTTCCCTTGCTTAGCAGTGGCCAAGCACATGCAGCACAATTTGTCTCAATTAACTTTAGCCATGCAAAAAGCAATGGTCAAGTCTAAGTCAGTTGCCCAAGATCCATCTAAAGCCAAAGGAAAGAGAACAACTGCTTCCAAGGTGCAATTTGTCTGTAAATGCCATAAATACTGGTAGACAAGGACTACATAAGTACCACAGATAGACAATCAATGTCAATCTTTTGCAAATAACGTTGACTTCACAGCCAAACACGTTTTTATTTTCATCTATGTTGTTGTGTGACAAAAGGAACAATCAACCTGCAGCACTGCTCTAATCTTTCTCAGCAATGTGGAGTTCTACATTAACATAGACCAACTGAGAGCTTGCTAATAACTTGTTAAAGGTTTTTGCTTAAACTATCTGTATGAACTCAGTTGTGATGGTTGCATTTTTTTCCCCGTGCATTTAAAATGAGATAAAATGGGGTTCAAAGATGTTACTGATATGACCAGTGCCAGTGCAAGAGATTTTGCAACCCTAGGCAGATGAAAATGTTTACCTCTTCTAGAACAAAGTTAGTTATAAACTAAATAGTCATAAAACAAGTTGCAGTTCCTGGAGTTCCAGTGCCATAGGCAACCACCTGCTCTGTCTCTCTGAGAGAGTAGGCCCGTGTATTGCTGAAACACAACAGGAAGCCTCATACAGATACAAAGGACAGAAAATATTTTTGCGCAAAAGGCATCTGCTGAAAAAGGAGAGGCTGGATAGGCAAAAAATACAAGGGCAGCTCTAAGCTGGGCCTTGCACAAACGTCACTTCTAGGATGAACCAGAGGAGAGCAACTGATGTGGGCCTCATGTAAAGGCTGTGATGGTAAAGGTCTCGTGAATCAACTGGATTTTAAGTAATGCCTGTAAAAATAAGTGAAACCAAAGTAAGGCTGTTGGCTTAAGGTAAAGAAATCTCTTCTTGTATACTTCATTGTTTTTACTGTAGATGGAACATCAATTTGTATTTTCTAACAAAGCCACAGAAAACACTTTCTTACTCATCTGTTAGCGTAAATCCTCGCATAGATAACCTGAAACAGTGTCACGTTACCTGTGCATCCAACAAATTGCCCACCCATTTATCAGCTTAAACAAGGATTTCAATTTCTAGATTTGAGCACATAAGCAATGATATTTCCAGTCTTCTTTCATAAACGCGGAATTCAACATGCAGTGAAGCAATCTAGAGAAAGCATGCCACTTAAGTTACACTTAAAACCACATAAACATGACGCAAAACAAAAACATTTGGAGAAAAAGACCTTACAGGCTTGCATTAAAATCATCATCCCTTTGACTTCTGAGTTCAAGGAGATGGATTACCCACTCTCCTCCCCACATGCAGACTCAAAAGGGTTTTATTTTTCTTTATGCAACTGACTTTGTTATTTACCTTGGAAGTCCAGCATCTTGTTTTCTTCATCTAGAAGCTTCATGAGTTTAGAGTACAGGATTTGCTCATCAAATTTCACAGGATCTTAAAAAAACAACAGTGAAACAACTATAGTTTCTTCCAGTAGTATTTCAGGAAATACTATTTTAAATGAAAAGATATAAAAATACAAAAGTTAGGAAGTCCCTTGACACTTGAAGATAGTTTTTAACCGCTAGTTTCATAGCTCAGAATAAAATTACAGTCACTTTTTTGATACAAGACAATTTAAAATAAAAAATATATACTTTTAAATAGTGGGCAATATTATATGTTGATCTGGACTGAAACTGGTTTATTAAATCTGCTAATAGAGTAGCTGAAATGACTGTTTATATTCAAATTGCCAGATGAATTCTATTTGACTCTTAAAGAAAATCAAAATACCCAAATTATTCTAATGTGATTTTGGATCTTCATTAGAAATTTTACCTTGCTGTCCATGGTAATATCATACTATCTAGTATGAGTAGTCATTACAACACTCTACGAATTTTGAATTTGTGGCTGGTTAGTCATTCAAATTTTCAGTAATATCTGCAGATTTCAAAAAGCAGCAAAGGACATGCATTTACCTTTTTCCATGAGACCTAAAAAAAAAAAAATTTACTTAGAGGTTCTATATTCAAGGGAGAAATGAGCAACTGGGACCATTTTCTCTCCAGATCTCCCAGACCCTGACTTCTCCAAGTTGTCAGTGGAGACAGGAAGATAGAAGACCAAAGAAATGCCTACAAGGCAGGTGGGTTGAAGTACAGCTACATGCAAGCTTGGGTGTCTCTTTTTAAGTGCTCAGTAGAATCTCAAAGAATAAACCTTTTTTACCATGAAATTTCAGAGCCAAATTTTTCAGTTACATTGAGCATTCAAAGAAGGCAGTTGCTTCTGCAAACCTCTTCTGAAAGTACAGAATTTTTTTTCACTTCTTTTAGCCTGCAACATTGAAATGTTCCCTTGGCAAGGGGGGCAAGCAAATCCATCGCGGGATATTGTTTGCTCTCAGGGCATTATGAACTCATACGAATTTCCAGAACAAATCTATTTTATCAAATATAGAAAAGATAACTGCCAATATCTTCATTTTCACAGAATATTCCATTAAGGAATATTTAGTGGCTGAAGATTCACTTTTCACCAGCTATTCTCTTCTTTCTAAAGTTCTAAGAAGAGTGTAACTTCAAAGTGTGCCCTGATTTCTTCACGTTTTTCTGGTTTTGACTCTTGCTCATGACAAGCCATTAGCTGGAAAGAGGAGGTAAACCAGTACAGTTTCCAATCAGTGGATGACCATGCAGAACCAAACTTTAGTTCTGACTGGCTTTTTTCATCCACTACAAACAAATGTACTTCCACTAATTTAACACTTCTGCAAGGAAAAAGAAGCCAGACAGAAAGCCTGGTTTGTAAGTATTGACAAATCAGACTAGTTAAGGTAGGAAGGCACCTCTGGAGTCCATCTTGCCCAGTTCTCCCTGCTCAAACAGAGCCAAGTAGCCCAGGACCATGTCCAGGCACCTTTTGAATATCTCCAAGGCAGAAGATTTGTTCTTGGCAGAGGTGTTGGTAAATATAGCGCTATAACTGCTCTACAGAGGTCCACACAGCCAACCTGAGGCTGGTACTGTTGTTAATTGACTTTTAATAAGCATTATCCCAACCTTTGAGTGACATTTTTGCCAGGGAGAAAAAGGAGGACCACCAAAAGACAGCTCTTCACACATGCCTCTCAGGTTTAGCATGATATGCAATGGACTAAAACCACTTCTCCACTCCAAACCCTGGAAGTCAATGGACTAGAAGCCTGTTCCAAATTCTAAAATAAATAAATATATAAAACCCCCACCACACAATACAAAATCAGCATTTACGGTTAAGTTTATCACTCAGCCTCTTTAACGCAGTCAAGAGAACATTTCCTCCCAATGAGAACTCCCTATATCCCTTATGTCACCACTCTGTCCGTACATGATTTTAGGCATACATGCACAGATACATAAATCTAATCTGCTTTTCATTCTCTGGTTATGAAGCAGATCATGACTCATAAAGCCTTTTCATAAGATGAACCAAGGCAGGACCAACAGGAAAAAAAATCTTTCCTTTAAAAACTCTGAGCCAGAAGTTGACTTCCAAGGTATTACACTGGTCTCCTACGCAATGAAGGGGGAAATTATTGTGATTAGATGTAATTCAATCTTGATCAACTTTGAGTTTTTTTCACCAGAACACAGAAATTCAAGTTAGTGATATGCAATAGAGCCTGCTTGTTTTAGTCACACAAATTTTTGTCTCAACATGACTTTCAGAAGTGAACAAGTTTGAGATCCCTTACAGCAGATAACTTTTTTTAGATCTGACTACAGCTGTGCATCTAGAGAGTCTCTGCAGTACAAATAAGCACATGCTTTAGAAAAGCAAAGGGCTAGCAAGGTAACACAGGAGAGCTGGCTCTTGCGTGCTATCGGCTTGTTAGTGCTTAACAACAGGAGCCGGGCCAAAGCACTCAGTGCATAGCTAAGCACTTCATTACCATGATGATGCTCTTACTTAAGTCCATGCAAATTCAGGCAGGCCCGTTCCCACCCTTTTTTATCTAAAAGCCATGACAGCAGAGGAGAATTTCCTCGCTAGACAATACCTCCTGGTTAATCTCTCTCATACCTATGCATAACTTCTGTTCTTCCAGCTCTGCAGAGTCACACCCTCCCACTAGTTGCTATCGCCCACAGAGAGGAAAGTTAAATATCTCAGTTAAACTGGCAAAAAGAAAACCAAAAAAGCCTCCTCATGCACTTCTACGCACTCTGGGGTTTCCTTCTGTTAGGCAAACACACATTCAACTCCGTAATAAAATTGCTCTCCAAGGAGGACTTTGGGAGCAGGATTGTGAAAAAGCTACAGCTTAGCACTCAGTTCTGGACTAACTTCATTAATTAAAAAGAACATGGTGTAGACAATGCTCTTGGAGCGTGCTTCATCTTTCTACAGTAGCAGAGTGAATACAGCACAGCCTCATTTTTACTCGCCCATTAACTCACTGTCCTTGATCAAAGTCTGTGTATACTGCCTATCGTGTTCAGAGCAGTTAAGGCTTAGAATTTAAATTGTAAACCTCAATATTTAAATAGAACTGCATATGTGATCTCTGACACCTCATTTTCATGAATGGAAAAGAATATTCTGACACCAAAATTACATACTTAATTCTGCCTCACCTTCTTCACTGACCTCCATCCCACACTGCCTTGGGTTTATTTCCTCATCCATCAACGGGTCAAAGTAATTTCTGCTGTATTCATTTCCTGTGGAAAGCACATGAAGTAAGGGTCAGCGATTATTAGAAGCACATGAACTAAAATGTTAATTTTGAAATCGACACCAGCAAGCAAAGGGGCATTTTTTGCTACTTTACAAGCTTAATTTTTTTAACAAGTCCTCTAAGCCTACTGGTACTGCAATTATCGTCTTGTGAAAGGTCAGAAAAGGTAATTCTGGAAACAAGTGCACTTTATGTTACTTTTTCTCAGTAACTAATGAGAAAAAATTCTCAAATTTAGATGGCAAAAAGATAAGAAAAATTTTTACAAATACAGCATCCCCAATATAAGCCAAATTATTCTTGAAACACATCGTACAAGTGAATTTTCCATACTGCAAAGGAATTTGTGTTTCACAGCTGACCTCTCCAATTTCAACAGTTTTAAATTTCACCACTGAGGTTTCAACGTCTGGTGCATCTTTAATACTGTATTGAACCAGAGAAGTGTTTAATTACAGAGGACATACTAGGATACTGCCTCATTAATCTGAACAGCAATTATGTTCACTTGGACTAGGTAACTAATCCAAGACTTTGATGGGATAAACCCACTCGTTTCAGTACTTGGCTATTTTAACAGCTACTTTTATCTGCTCTTTAGAAAATAAACAAATTTACCAAAAAATCGTTTGTTAGAATTATCATGAAATAATACAGTATCTAGCTGCCTAGAAGAACTCATGGTAAAAGCCAGAAGAATTTTCAGTACACAAGGAGGAAGTGCAGGCTTTTTCCTTAAAATATGTCTTTTCTTCAGCAAAAGTGCTACACTCTATTAAAACCATCCACATATTCACTGGGTTTTCAAACACAGTAAATTATTATTAAACAGGGGGGAAAAAGTAAAATAATTAAGTCCAAAACAATTTTTTTAATTGCTTGAATAGACATGGATATATATCCTGGAAAATACATAAAAGCTAAATGTATGAGGGGGTTAATTCATCCAAGATACACTACTGTTGTCTACAGTGTATTTGTTTTAGGATCAAAAATAATACAAGCAGCAGCTCCTTTTCAGAGACTAAATGAAACTTTGATATGAAACTAGGTTTAATTTATATTTCTGGACTGGCACATTTTGACTGTCAGTCTCTGTTCCTTCAATGTAGTAAGTACAAGAACCGAAAATTTGCTTTACCTTGAGGTCTCAATAAAGAAAAAATAAATGAGTTTCATTTTTGTTACTTTATCTGTCAACAACTACTAGGCTGGTATGAATCTTGGCAGTATGTAATCAAAGTCTTATGTACTGCAATAACAGAGCCATTCTACCTTATTCACTGTAATTGTTTTTCTCTAGCACAAAGCACCATGATGTTATATGAACACCCCTTCACATGTTGGTAAAATAATTCACCTACGTGCTAAAAGAGAAAATGATGATGCATTTCTCTATTCAATTACTTCATAGCTATAAATGTAAATTGCTGGAACGTATGTTGCACCCATACAAACAATATTCAGCTCTTGCATAGGTGTTTTGCACAATCTTATTATCACAACAGCTTTTATTGAATTTTTAATATCCCATGTGAGTCTGGTGTGAAACTTTGAGGAGTAGACTTTTGGGCAACTCTTCTGGACAGAATAATTGGCATTTAGGAGGAAGTGTCATGTTATATTTGAGTCTGCAAGGCATGGAAACCATTATTCAAAAAAAGAGATACATTGACAAATACGATTAGACCAGAGCTTGCTCTCTGGTCCTCTTTAAAAAAAAGAACAACCTCAACACTTTGAGGAGTATGAGATATTTTGTCCAGGGCTTTGGCTCTGTCAGAACCACACGCAGCTGGCAACAGACAGTTATGCAGAAGGAAAAAGAACCACCAGGCTTGACTTCTTCAGAGCAACATACACACTTTAAAACTTACATAAGCAGAACAAGTGGTAAACACCAGAATCACCTCCTCATGGTGATTTTATAGATAACAAGCTATTTTAAACTGTAGAACTCCACAGAAGACTTTTATTGAGGCTTTCAGAAGAGCTGAAACACACAAACCTTAAGCCACTGCTCAGGGTGGGGGATGTTGCTGTTTGTGGGGTTCTTGGTCTTCTTCCCCCTCAGCTCAACACACACCTTGACAAGTGGTGTGACCAGGAGGTCTGGGCTGTGGGCAGGTCCTAAAATTTCTCAGGGGCAGAGGGAGTTGCTTTAGTTTAAAAATACAAAATTATCAATTTTAGTCAACATAACACACTGCCCAAGGCATTTTGCTAATAACATTTTGTGAGCATGTGAACTGATTACTAATCATTTCACATTTGCTTTCGGAAATATTTGAAAGCGTATAACATGTAAATTAACAGTCCACTAAGGAATTCACATTGCTCTGCTTTGTGGTATAAACACAGTAAATGTTAACACGGAGCTTACTTGTAGGTATTTTGAACAGCACCATATAGCTTGGTGCTTTCAGCAGAGCAAGTTACTTTGACTACCTGCTCCCAAAAAGACCTGGCCAACTTTAGAAACTTGGGTCTTTGCTTTGATCCAGAGGTTGCCTCAAACCCATTAACTCAATCTGAAGCCCCGTTCACCCCTCAAAATTGTGTTATTTCATGTGGAAAACACAACAGATAATTCAGGAAATCAGAATTGAAGTGCAAAACCACACATTATCTATACATTAAAATAAAAATGGAAAGAAGGGTGTTGGCACAACAGTGACCAGATGGGAATTTACACAGTTTAATTAAAGCAAGAGGAGTTGCTAATAAAATTAGCATAATCCTTGGATGCAGCCCATGGGACTGTACACGAATTACTAGGACTGGATGAAACTTAAAAGATGGCTTTTAAACTGAGATGTCTGTAGTCAATTATGCAGTCTATGTCCTGAGAATACCACACAGGAAAGGCATGACTAAGCTGAATTTCTACATTGTCCTCTACTCCACAGAGAGATCAGGTACTTCGTGTCAATTACACATGAAAGGTACAGCATGGAATTCGGATAACAGGCAATTATTCCATTTATGTCATATTAATGATCTAGGTTTTTAGTTTAATGAAAGAATAGAAAAAACTGTTGGATTTGTTAAGTAACTCCCAACCAATGTAAAAAGTTAAGGAACTATCAATAGCCAGATGACTGACCACTAAAAGCTTGAATAAACAATTACTGGTGCTTATTTTCAGAGTGATGCTGGGTGTTCAGGATAAAAGAAAAAAAAATTGACGAGCCATCTTTCTTTAGAAGACGATATGCAAATTATGGTGTGCACAAACTTGCCCTGATAAGTCAAAAGTCCCTTTTCAGACAGCACCATGGTCAACATGTGTCTACCAATGACTTGGGAGAATGTTACTGGGCATTACTAAGGCAACCCATAGAAGCCTTTTGCATCAGATAGAATAAGACAGAGGCATTTTGGAAAGATGAAATTCCAGCCTGAGACAGCATTTTGACCCAAAGTGCTTTTGAAACATAGGGATGCAGCTGGGAATGGAAAAGAGTAGTCCTCCTTTCCCACACCTGACTTAAAGCATTGATTTCAGCAGCAATTCCTATTAGGGAACATCATAGCAAATACTCGCTGTCTCCATTCAACAGAACTGGACTTATTTCCCTGGGGATACTTTTCATTTTACTTAGCAGACATGGCCCTTTGGGCAGCCCAGACTGAAGGCTCTGTGATAACATATTTCCCCATTTCTTTATGAGAGCCAAAGCAGTGTCCTGGGGTCAGACTTAAATACCCTCAAAGAAAAGTGACCACCTCAACTGGGCCAGGAAGAACCAAGACTTGGGATTAGAAGGAAGGGAAGGCAAGGGTCCCACTTTCTGCATTTCCAACTACTTCATTTAACCTTCCTCAAGTCGTGATGGGTTATATGACTAGCACTCCCACCCACCTGTTTTCATGATTCAGTACCTACATCGATAAAGTTTGCTATCTACAAGTTGCTTATTTGAGCCTTTGATTCTACTTCGTACTTTGAAAAACATCTATAAAGAACCCCCAAAAAAATCAAGAATTTCTCAAGAATTAAAGAACGAGAGGAAAAAGAAGCCTTTTACCTTAAAACGAATCTCACAGAATGCAGAAGTAAAGAAAAATCATCAATGAAAATCGCATAAATAGTAGGAGTTCCCGCACAGTGAAAAACTGAACGGGTTTCCAGTAAATTTGTAAGTTCTTACTTCATATAGGCAGTGATTTAAAAGTGGAAAATGATGTAAGAAAATCTGAAACTTTCACAATAAAAAATGTGAGGTTTTATTCCAAAATTTTGTGCTGCTAGAATTACTCATATCCAAATGTTATGAAGATGTTAAAAATAAAACTACAGTCTTGTAGAATATAGTGAATTAATATGTAATCCAGGAAACAATGTTAACTTTTCATTCTCATTTTTTCAAAGCAAAAAAAAAAATAATAATTACTGTGAGTTAACCAGAAGCCATACTTTCAGTTTGGGTTCTTAATTACCATTACTGACCCAGGTTATTGGCCACATTTACCTCAGCTCATGTCCATTTGAGACATACATATCTAACATTATACATATATTATGTATATGTATGTATGATACATACATATATCATACATATCTAACATTATTTTCTATATTATATGTTTAGATAAGTATTTTCTTTGTAGATCTAAAACAAGATTCCCAGCGAGTGTAGCTTTATTTGAGATTATCAAATATATGGAAAAGTGGTAGAGATGTTTACACAGAGCTTTTTGTGAATATTCATGAAATTTTCACAAATACTAAGCGGTATTCAACAAAAAATTACATGTTAATAGCACCCTCATCCTGAAGAGCATTAAGCCAGTGACTGGACAGTAGATTTTATCTACTTAAACTTAGATTTATCTACTTAAAACACAGCTTGCTAAACACCACCAACACCAGGCAACTTCCCAATTTTTAAAAAAATGTTTTAATGGTATCATATGTCATTTGCCTTATACTCAGCAGACACCATAGGTAATGAGGAAATCAGATAACTGTGTCTTATGTTTATATTGCAAGCCTTGAATAAACTCACTTGTCAGCTTTGACAGGACACTGGCAAAGGGGCCATTCCTGAGCCTGAGCAGTGCAGATTGTGCCGTGCCTGCCCCAACCCCTGAAAAACACCGCATCGCACTCATGGCACCCACAATCTCTCACCCCCCGCTCCACTCCTACGAGACTTAGCACCTTCTCTGCTGTTTAAGCAAAGGTGCAGCATGGGAATTAGTTCTTTTTCCCTTTTTTCTTTCCTGCAGTCAACAGAGGGCACTGTGCCAAGGTATGCCAGTGTAAGACCTGCTACTTTTCCTGGGGAAATGCTGTTGGTCAAGGGCATGAGAGAAAGATTTACTGATGATGATGGAGTTCATTTAGGAACACTATTA
Organism: Falcunculus frontatus; assembly: GCA_013398115.1. Taxonomy (NCBI): domain Eukaryota; kingdom Metazoa; phylum Chordata; class Aves; order Passeriformes; genus Falcunculus; species Falcunculus frontatus. Next base: position 720,173 of record VZRV01010769.1, on the reverse strand, counting down.
GATAGTGTGACACATGTCAATGGGGGAAATGAATACTGAGCTCTCCCAGGCTGACAGGCTTGGCTGGTCCCACTCTATGCCAGAGAGAGAACTTGCCAAATTTTGAGGATCTGACAGCACTATTATGAAGCAAACAATTTCCAAGTGTAATAAATTAGCCTTAAAAATATATATTGGGTCACTTTCTGAAAAAGTATTTTCCCAATTATAAAATGCATTCATTCTTCACAATTCTTCTCCCCCTACCTTTCATAAATTCAATTTTAGCACATTACTTAGATGAGTGGTGCGGTATCCCTGTTGTTAAAATTGCATGCAATGGATCACGTTTTGCACACTACATTACACCTTGTGCCGTTCTGCTGATTTCAATTGGATTACACATTGTGTAATTCAACGCAAAATTACTTCCAATGACAACCCTTTTATTCCTATGCATACATGGTGATCCATCATGCCCTGCATACCGAGTTTGGCATTTCCATTTCAAAGTCCCTGTTGGAATCAGAAAGCATGGAACCACATACATAGAACTTGAATTATTAGATATAAACTTTGCCATTGTTTAAGGAAAAAAAGAGTACGGTTTTGATTCATATTTCTGGTCCCATCCTTTATGCAAATCACTTTGTCCAACACAAATCAGCAGCATTACAAGCTTCCATTTCCTTCACATGGAGCACAAACATGAATTTACAGCAGACGCCTATTTCTTCACCTGTGTTTCCTGTCTCTCCCATGGGTTCCTACCACTTCTTTGGAACAGAATTAGACCCTGTTCAAAAAGCATTAGCCTCCAGTTCTCTATAAACAGACTGAATTCAATGCAGTTGCTGATACTTTTAACAACTTGATATCCCACATGGCTCCTTCACAAAGTTCTTTTTTGTCTGTGTATTCCAACTTCAAGGTCCGTGCCTGGTTACATTCTTGCGCAAGGAAGGGCTTATATTGTTCTGACACAGCTGAACAACCTTTGGCAAAAACTGTTCCTTAGCAAAGGCTTCTCTCTACTTTAGCTTTTGATAAGGAGCAGAGATGCTGTGTTTTACGGTGGGATTTTCCCTGTAGGACACATGCAGCACTGTGTTAGGTACACCCAGCCTAGCTCTGCAGCTTGGAGGTGATGCAGCAGAGATCCACGTAGACACTAATTTGCTCCCAGAAGCAGTATAGCCATGCTAATACTATTCTGTATCTGGGATAATTATAAGAATAGTTCCTGGTCTTCAATTGAAAAAGCTTTCTTTCCCTCCTTTTTTTCTTTCCTTTTCTTTCCCCTCTCAGATGTTGTTAATCTCTGTGGGCAAATTTATTGGAGCATGATATGAGATGTTAACGGTGCCTGTTGCAGATAAAATGGTAGAATTAATTAGAGCTTTTGATTTTAGGAGATAATCTAGTTTTGAAAAAAGATTTGTGTATTGGGGATAATAGGGAGAAAAATGAATGCTTCTTGTCATCTGGAGACAATTTTAACTTGAATCATCAATATTTAGGGTCAGACTGCCTCAAGCCTTTTACAAGTGCACAGCATACAGGAGAACACAATTAGCCTTTTATCTTCCTTGCAAAAGCTGCAGACTATCAGAGTCTCCAAAGGTGTCTATGCAGCCACCAGCTACAAGGTGGGCCGTGCAGCGGGAGTATGCTCAAAATGCCCCATCCCTGGATTCCGCAGCTTGCATGTGCGGTTGACACCGCAGAAAGACCACATTCTAATTTGATCTGACATATATTCTCTCTGTATGGTTGTGCCGGAAATTTTACCTATCTTGTGGCAATGTGAACAGTGCCATCCCACAGGGCTCTTCTCAGCACTAGCTAGACCAAATCCGTGTATCTCCGCTATGAACACTAAAAAGCACAAACTGGTATGAGGCACTTGGACTTTTTCTGATAACAGCAGCTGAGGACAAAATGTATTGAATGCTAAAATAGAATAACATCTGCTCTACAGGCCTACAATAAAATGCTAAGTACAGTAGTCCTGTGTTCAGAGATTGCTTGTGACATACATCATCCATCTGAAATTGAGCAATTGCCCTTGTCTTCTGCTGTCAGACAAAGATGGAATAATTCCTGGAGGTTTGGTGCTGCTGTCATAACAGTTTGCTGGAAGCTCTTTGCTGGGCAGAGACTTTACCAAGCCAGCCTGAACTTTAGGACACTCTACAAAGTATTTTGGGTTAAACCCCCCTGGGGAAAAGAGAAAAACTGACATTGACTCACCTTGAGATCAGGTGTCTGACAACTGAGGAACTGGTGGACAAAGGTCCTTGCAGATTTGGGTGATGTAACCCCAGATGTTTTTCCCAGGGAAATTTGTCTATCAGGCCTTCCATTGGGATGGCCATCATGAAAATGTCTGCAAATTCAATGTTTGATGAGGGGAACAAAGGCAGAAGGGTTGGTTGGATTCAGCCACGAGGAAACTGAGTATTTTAAGAAATAAAAAAAATTGCGCAGTTTGGCAAGTGCAAGGCTGCTGCTAGATGAACTTAATTTCACAAGCGATATGTGAAAGAAATGAAGGTGATGGGAGCAATCAGCAAAAAGCCAGCATAGAATTCAGAAGAGAAAATAGGATGGAAACCAATTAGCTGGCTGAAAAATCAGGAGATTAATCTGAGTAAATAGTCAGGCAGTTCCCCTGGGTCACTATAACATTTAACAACAGTATCAGGACTTCACTGATGATGGAGAGCAAAGAGCAGAAAGAGTTACTCACTGATCTACTCCTGAACAACAGTTTACCGATGATGATAAAATTTGGAATTTTGTCCATCATGGAAAACAGGACAGTGAAAGATACAGAATGGCCTAATGAAAAGAGGAATGGACTAAGGATCAGAGCTTTTATTTCTGTCAAAGGTCTGCAGGGTAACAGCAGAGAAGGTCTCATGCTCTGGCCCAGTTTCCCCACAAGCAAAGGATGCAAGAGCCTTGCACTTTGAGTCACAAGAATAGCTCCCACCAATCTAACTTGAAAAATGAAAAAGTCTCTGAGCAGAAATACCAAAAAGTTTTAATAAACTTCCTGCAAACAAGAACCAGTTGGCAAACTCTTCTTTCCAGAAGATATTCTATTATGGGAGAAAAAAAATGAAAAAGCACAAACATATATGGGAATTAAGTTCTTTGGGGGCAGATGCAGACAATTCACAATGTCATGGACCTTTCCACTTGCTATTTAATCTCCGAGTAATGGCTGTTCTGTAGAAGAGCCCCCTGTGCAGACAAATAGCCAAATTCCAGGAACAGGTTTTAAGCCTGTCTTGAACACGCAGCTGACTATTCTCACCACTTCCCAGTATATTTAGTATGGAGGTGTGCAAGAAGACATCTCAAAAGTAGGTGGAGGTTTTTCTAGAGAACACTTCCCTCTGGCAATTGCTGACAGAAGAACAGCCTGTGACACTGTTGCCAGGTGGAGGAAATGATAGCAACCCCTGTGGCTATTATTTCCTGCCATTAACAACATGGGCGATAGGTGGAAAGATAATGGAAAGGCATTGCCATCTCTGTGCCTTGCCTCCAAGTGCTTAGCCTGAAAACCCAGCCTGATGTTTATATAGTGTTCTCAACCTGTAATCTGCTAAATCCTGCGATTAAATAATTTTGCTCAAGGTTATAACTGGTTTTAAGCTGCACAGTTTAACACCAAGCATTTGAACTGACAAATGCCATTCCCCATTGAGTAAGCAACCAAACCTAAGCCTGGGGGCTGAGAGCTGGAAGAGCAGCCAACAGTTGTGAAGAGAGGTAACCCCAGCAGAAAGAGTATTTTATTAGCGTCTGGGGAAGAAGAGGAGAAAAGGAAAGGGAGCAGTGTAGAGCCTAAAACATTTATTTAACATGGGTTATGCTGTTGTGCTTGGTGTATGGGGACACCTACCTAGAGAAATGGCTTCCAGCATGGGGTGCAACTCTTGCATCCCAGGTGGGAAAAAAGGGAGAATTCTATGCTGATATCTCTTGTGAATTGCGTAGTGGTTCCTGAGAGCTGAGGAGCAGGAGAGGACACTGTGGAAATGTTTCCCTTGTGGCAGAAGATAGCAGTAGTGTTCAACACCATGTCTAGTTTTGCTATGAGCTGAAATGGCACCAGCTATGCAAAGCATCTACGAAGTTGGAGCAAAGGAAAGTAGACTCAAGGAATCCCTTTGATCCCTTGGGTTCTGGAGGACCAAGACCTCAATAGAAGGTCTTTCTTCTCAATGCATGAAGAATAAACTACCTGTAGACCAAGTCTTCACTGAGGACTGTGAAATATGACTATTTATACATTACTACATTAATGTGATACTGTATTTACCTGTGCAGGTGGCTTTTCTCTTTCCCTCTTTAATGAAGAATTGTTACACTTGGAAACAGGGAAAATTAGCTCATGAGGTACCTGAAGACTTTTTCCCAGGTTTCAGGCTTGAAGATGTTGGCTTACTAGTGGCTCTTGATGAATTTTAACTGGTCCCTGTGATTGCCAAACAAGTGCTGACACAAGTTAGACTAAGAATAATTTAAAGTAAGGTTGGACCAGATGATCTCTAGAGATATTTTCCAATCTAGACTTTTTTATGATGGTATAAATGGATGATTACTTTTTAATAGCTGCTTGACTTAGAGGCAGAGCTATGTGAATAACTGATCTTTTGGTTAACTGGATGAACAGAAGGTCAAGAAGGGAGACACAGTGTTGAGAAACAAAGTTTTCCAACTCTCAGCAAGCTTTCCTCTCCCATTACAGAAACACTTAGCATTGTCTCAAGGCATTGCGTTCCAGGCAAAATGGAACAATTTCTACTCCTTTCACAAAGATTATATTCAGCTAGCGTTTTTTTGAACAAAATGCCACTTAGGATGAAAAATCAAAATGTTTAAAAACGCATTTCAAGCTTTTAAAAAAATGTGTTGTTTTCTTGAGGGAACTATTCATGAATTTCTGAAGAGGCGACTGAAAGCATGGATAGTCTCCAGCGAGCCCGACTTCATTTTTTGCTAGATAGACTATTTCATTAAAAAACAATCAATCCCTTTGTCTGCTTAATCACTGTTCTGACAGTCTGCAAAGGAAAGACGAAGAATTCCTGCTCCATGTGGCACTGCACAGAGTCACATGAAGGCTAAATGGAAAGCCAAACCTAATTTTGCAAGAAGCCATTAGGAGCCATGGGATCTCCAGTCCCACAAGAATAAAATCTTAACACAACAAGGTCCAACGTTTTAAAAGTGACTGCTTGAAGGTCTGCTCACTAGCCTGCACTTACTTGCCCATTTAAATACCTGGACTGGCGGTGTGCAAAGGTACTTAGCAAGCAGCACCTCCACTTTTGAGTTTGATGGGTAATGCTGGGTGATCAGGACTGTTCAAAGCCACACCAGTTACTTTGGTACCTCGGGAGGTCTCGGCCCTCGGATGCACATTTGCATATTCATAGATGCACACAGTCCACTCGAAGTTAATGAGACCACATAGTCCAATCAGGTAAGTTTTTTAATGGGTATTTAGGGAAGACTTTGAGTCTGACTTTAGGAATTTTTGCTTTTATGCTAAATCTTGGCCCAAGATTTTCCTCATATAACTCACAAGATACCTTTAAATTCCTTTTGTCACCTTCTTCCTCACTGGATTACTAAGTAAAGATAACCATTTTTCCATAGCATCCAGGATTAATAATTATGCAAAATGGATTCATTAAGTAATAGATCAAAAGATATCAAACCTCTGCAAAAGAAAAACTGACATAAAGTGAAGCTCCTTATACTTTGGATAAACCAAAATAATAAACAGAAATTGCCTCCCAAGGCAGCAATTCTTTTGGGTGCTGCATCAAAACCGAGCTGAAAAACCAGGATTGCTCCCTTGGACAAGATGAGGGAACAGGACTCTGCTCCAAGCATCTGAGCAACACTGGCTGAAAAAAATAATGAAAGATGAAGCAGAGGCAAGATGCCGATTGACTGAGGGCATATGGGAGACCTAAGGACAACAATCAATCACGGATCTGTAAGCTGTTTAAAACCATTCAATGCAAGGAAGCCAGTGAGGGAGCAGCATCTGTGCACTCAGACTGGCTGCAGTTCCTCCAAAACCCAGCTCAATCCAAATTAGGGGGAAGCACTGCCGTGAGCAGCAGCTCACCACACTCCCTCCCACTGGCAGAGAGCCCCACACAACCTGCACCCCATCACAGGGAGTCACTCGAGCATGGAGACAAAACCTAGGTCTCTAAATATTTAGACAGCCTGTGTTTTTTGGCAGCATGTTGGATTTCCTACCCAGGGTTTGCAGGGGTGCCTGCTTGGACATGCTGGGACGGCAACGCCCAGCACAGGCCGCGGAATGTGCAGGTTAGATGGGGAACACAACCACTGTTGCTGCATTTGAGGCTAATCAGGTTTGATGTCTCACCTCTTGGTTCAGCATGGGCTTGCAGCCTGAGTTTTTGTTGGTGAGCTGCAAGGGTGCTATCTGGCTTGTCATGTCTAATAACTTTCTCTTCTGAAGGCTGATATGCTGAAAGATCTGTGCTGCTGATGTTAAAAGCTGGATTTTCAATGCCTTCTGTTGCTGCTCTCTCTTCTTTTACTATGGAAAACAAGGAGGTCAGAAGAGCACATTATAGCAAAGTGTATTTCAATGACAAGCAGAAAATTCCTTCTAGTAATTCCTTTGCTAAAAGACTCAAGTGTATCGTCCTCAAATGTCGCCAAAACAGAATTAGGTTAAAATTAACTCTAAAAAAAAAAAAAAAAAAAAAGAATAAATGATTAAAATAATTACAAATTGCACCCTGACAAGCAAGAGCAAAATTTCGCCCACAGCCATTTGTCTGTAATTAGTTAATTAATCCTTACACAAATTATGAGCAATAACTCATCAAGCAAGGCTCACCCATCAGAAATTCAGCCGACTTGGATTTCTTCTGCTTAGTTTGCTTCAGAGCCTTCTGCTGGAACTTCTGGAGGGAAATTGTTAAATGAATAAATTAGCTAAAGAACGAAGATCATCCTTTATGATCCACAACTAACACAGTATTTTAAATATGGGATGGCATTGAAATGTCATTTAATTTAAATCTCTGCTAAAGGGGTCAAACACTAATTGAACAACAGAAGTGGAAGAATTAAATAAAATAGAAGAAAAGTTAAAACAAATGCCAAATGAAGGTCACATTAAAATACTTTGTTTTTCCCCAATTTTAATTAATGCAAAGAAACCTCAACAAATGAAGAACATTATAAGACTTGTCTCTCAGTATGCATTCAACAGCAACTGCTTTATTTCACTTGCAGAACGGCAGTGCTTCATTTAGAAAAGTTTGGTTATGTAGCATATTTATAGACAGACTTCCCTGACATCTCCCGTCCTCCTATTTTCTAAGTCCACTTACATAACCAGTGTATCTGTTCATCACAGAGCAGCTAAAAATGAATGAGCTCTACCCTTTCGTACTACGCAATAGAATGAAAATAGAACCAAAACAATTTTAAATGAGTTGTCACAAAAGAGAGATCACTGTTCAGGGGAGAAAGGAAGCAGGACTCATTACAACAACGAGAAGTTCATTTAATATTAGAGAGATGCCAACAACGGTTATGGTGAAGTCAAACACCAGGGGATCTCAAGGGACCTTAAGTCTGACAAGTTCCACAGTAATTCCCATGGGGAAGCAAGGCTCGAAAAATATATGGTCACATTAACTAAGGAAGGCCCAAGTGCTAAACACTGTATAATATCTCGAGCAACACTGGGCAAGAGTCACGCTTGGTCTGGTACGTGGCTACATACCCTATTGCAAATGCTGACAGTCAAAACAGGCAAAGATTACCTAAAACAAAGCACATCTGGGAGTATTAATCAAAGCCAAAACCAAAGTAAGAAAACAGTTCAGATCCATTTATTTTAGAACGTCACATGGCAGCTTCCAAAAACAGCATTATTTTTTCAAGCCAGTCGCTTAATTGTCCAGTGATAAAGACCACTCCTGGCAACATAGCTCCTGGAAACTGTCAATACAAAAGGATTAATTACAAGAATCATTGAAAATTTGCAGTTTTTATAGCATCCATCTTTCCCTTTTGATTGTGGATGTCAATTTCCAGTAAAAAACCAGCATTTGCAGCAGACACAATCAATAAATCTGTCAAAAATAACTGAACCATACCACTGACAGGTTAATATAGATATTAATATCTTCATATTTATACATGTATATATGCGAACACATATATGTTTTTCTGAAAACAGTGGACTTCCTCTAAATTAAGACTAATACCCTACTTAAAAGCAAATATGTAAAAATGATCAGACACATTCTGAAAGCTACAATAAATAAATACAATAAGAGAAAAAATTCCTACAAGCCACATGAAGCACAAGCAAAGTTAATGATAATTCTGACAGGAGCTCAATAGGTTCAGAAATTCACCCTACTGCTTCCGAATTTTTTCAAAAATACGCATTCATTCAATTAGTATCTTTAGAACTATGTCTGTTTTGCAATATTAAAGAATTGCTGCATGCCTGCATGCCATAAAATTTTAATTGAGTCGCTTTTAAAGATTCCAGAGTATTTGTAACATTGCTGTGTGATAATTATTCTTACTATGCTGTATATAATCATCACACAAAACCTCAAACTTCATGTTAACAGCTAAACAAGCAATATCAAGCCAAAAATTCTGGGGCAAATTTTCAAGTGGTATAAATCAGCATATATCCGTAACTTTGATGGAATTAAGATGATCTGCATTAGATTCTGTGTATTCTTTCTGCATGTCAGATTTCCCTAGCAAAACTAAGTGCTCACTATATTGGCCATAGTCAACTTTCAACTGGAAAATGTACAAGCTCCTTTCACAGCACAAAGAAGAAAAGAAAGGTATTCCTCCTTCCCCATATATAATACAGATATGTACTGAAGTGGATTTTGGAGCGGGTTTGTGTACGTGTGTTTTGGGGTTTTCATTGTTTGGGATTTGGGGGGGGGGGGTTGTTTGTTTGTTTTGGGGAGGGTGTTGAAGTGTTGGATTTTTGAGGTTTGTTTGGTTTTTGTTTGTTGTTTTTTTTCTTTTAAGGAGTCAATACAGTTAACACCAAATTTTGTATTTTACAGTGACACAAATGACTACATTATTCAGTACTTCAGTCAAATACAAACCAGTATTTTTAGGTAATTGACGTAACAGGCTTGTGATCTCTACTTACTACAAAGAGATGATGCCCTTGTCCCTTAATGTGATCAGGTTTTGAAAATATGTTTTGCATGAGTTCATATTTTTTAGAATGAAAGCAATACTTGATTTTCAACAGCAGAGTGGAATTCTTCCAGTGTTGCTTCTCAACACAACTGAATAACAGAGTATTTCAGTAGTGGCCTTTGTGTAATCAACACATGTTCTTGTCACTTCGTGCTTGAGAGGAAATTAGAAGACATTTTCCTTTCATACCTATTTCCAGCCAATTTCCTCATCCTTCTCTCTTTTACACATGAGCAATTTTAAGTAGTGTAAATAACACTATTTCCCCTGCTTTTTATTTTAGGTTTCCTTTCCCAACCCCCCTACCCTTACAATACTTTGCCTTCTCATCAGAGAATAGGCAGGAAATTATCCAGTGGCATTTTTTATTCATTTTATCATTAGTCACTACTAGTTAATGTATGTATTTATGCAAATTTATGTCTAAAGCAAATGTTCTTTAATCAGTTCACACATACCTGAAAAACTTAGGTTTTCAACAGAAAATTAAATAAATTCTTTCAGTGACCACTTGCTATGTTTGCAGGCAAAGTCCAGTTGTGTGAGGATACAGAGACAAAAGCACATGAACACACATCTGTACAGAAAGCCTCCACACTGATTACAGAACATTATCTCAAAATTAACATAAATAATACTCCTAAAAAAAAAAAAGTTGCACAACCTGAAGCCAGAGCCTCAAAAGGCTGTGCTGGTTTACACCTGTGGTGACGGGGGTACAACTTACATCTACAAACCAAACACATCAGATCTGTCCATCCACAACCAGCACACAAAAAGGGGATGTCCTTCGCCTGCAAAGTCAAGTTTAAAGGGTGATCTTGCTGCTGGTAGCAATTCATCTTATCTCAAATCTCCATCACTGTTGCTGAAAAACAAAAAGTCCTGCCTTTTAACTTTTTTAATGTCTTTTTACCTTGAGTGTGCTGCATTACAGCGAAGACAAGGGGAGTTAGAAGTGTCCAAGCACAGTGCAGACTAATCACCGTGCCACTCAAAAAGTGACCTAAACCTTTAAAAGCTTTTTTGCACGTCGTCATCATTAAAACGCACCGCCTGTTTTCTGATACCAATGGAAACAAAGGAAAACTGGGAGTACCAGAACCTGCAGCACTCGGCATCGGCGGGAGAGCAGCAAGCACTGCAACAACAGCAGCAGCAGCAGCAGCAACGGCGAGGGAAAAAACCCTCATTTATAACCAGTGACAACGAAAACCTATGAAGTTTTTAAAAGAATGTGATTGTTGTCAAAAGGAATTGGGTACAACAATGCTGCGTTCAGCTCTGGTTCCACTCAAAGCCGTGGCTGAGGGGCTCTGGGAAAGCTGCTGGAAGGCTGGTGGGCACAGACCAGCAAGAAAGTGAATTTTGCATACTGTACGGATCATCGCTCAGTTCAGGGCAGTCATATTGAATCTGTGATCAACCAATTGTGCTTCATGAAACCGTCAGCCCTCATTTACGTCTAGCTGTTTTCTTCTGTCCTGCTGTAAACAAGCTCTGCTCTGAGCTGTCTCCCTACCCTTATCTGCTTACGAAGATCACGCAGACAGACCTCATCAGCAGCCTTAGAGTTAAAGTTAAAGTTACTGCTTCCAGACAGCAGTCCCCATGCAAGCTGGAAGTCAAAAAGAAGAGCAACTTTGGAATGACAGAGTTTTAGTTCCTTTTAGGAAATGCATACCTTAGATTCATACACATACTGGCATGTTATGTCTCTTTCATGAAATTAAATTAGGTGTTCCTAATATGAACAACTGTTTCTAACATCAGCAAACTAGCTCAGCAGATTCATCCATGGTTTTGTTTGTGGGTTGGTCGTCTTGTTGTTGGTTGTTGGGGTTTTTTTTTTGTTTTTTTCCTTTGGGGCCTGTTTTGAATACAGCCAAAAGAGAAGTAGCTGGAAATATTGTCAATCTGGTAGGGCTCCAAGAACCTAATAATGCCTGAAATGCTCTAAGGAGTGTAACGATGGTAAACAGGAACAGGTATGTTGGCTTCCGTTCCCATTCATTTCAGTGAGAGCATTAGCCTTTCAACAAAAAGCAGAGCACAGTTTTCAAAGAATGATCCTCTCGCATAAAAAGGGATGGAGCCTCACTAAGCACATATTCCTCTGTGAACCCACTCACACACACACACAAATGCATTAGTTGGTATTTACAGCATGTAATTCTTGCAACCAGCTGCTAAGTCCCTGTTAAGGCTTTCCTTTATGCAGCTGGAGCTGGAACCTTTTCCTTTCTCCTAGCCTATTACTTCGTCTATTTAAGGGACGGCAGCCAAAGAGAAACAGCTTGTTATTTGCACCTGTCTGCTTTAAGCACTCTGTGTTAGATTTTACAGAGAAAAAACTCTTCATTGCTAAAGAGGATGACACTTAGTAGGGTCAAAGATGCTTTTAGCTGACTTTGCAGCAATTAAAAATAAATAAAATTAAATCAATAAATAACCCCTCACTTTGTTTATTCTATCTAGACAATGAGGCCAAAGCAAAAGGCTTGTCATAAAAGAGCAGCTCAGTGTGTAGGTGGAAGATGTAACCCCATGTGTCTGGTCTAATAGAATATCAGGCACAGCTAGGCAGGAGTGAACCTGCACACTGCCCACGCAGGAGCATGTGGGAGAGCCTTTGCCTCTTCCCCTATAAAACTCAGAAGTGCTTAAGAAAGCGAACACGTGCAAAGAATCCTTCTGAATTTCTGCATACTGGGCTGCCTTTTGAGGACCCACAGAAAGCTTTGCTACCTAGAGGGTCAGACCTACGAGAAAATTGTTTTCATAAAATTAATAAGAAATGTATGCTCCGCTCATGTGTATGCTCAGAGGTGTGCAAGCGTGGCCATGCAGAGCCCCACTGGCTGGAGTATAAAGCAGTGAGGGTGTACATCAAGCGAGTAACCCACTTGCGATCTTCCAGCCTTACACAAACTATCTTGCCACGCTTGCTTCTTGCTAGAAAAAAAGCGTGGTGCTTTCAGTCAACTTTCATTTACAATTGCACTGAAAGAAACAACAATCACACTGGTGTATTAGTTCAGTTACTAAGAAGTAGTGTTTTTATTGCTTGCTCTTAAAATAGAAAAGCCCTCAAAAAACTCAGGCTACAGAGCTGATGACAAGAACAAAAATGCCAGGGGAAGAAAAAAACTAGAAGGGAAATAAAGCAAAGTAAAACATACAATTTATTAAACAAAACATTGGTGCTGCATTTTGATTTCATAAATTGTCCCCATTTGTACTTCCTGCTTAAACAATAACTAACATGATGATGGGTTAAATGAAGTTGAGATTGTCACAAACATGGCCTCACTAGTAATTAATGTAGTTTAATATGGTTGTTGGCACACATCTCACATGACAGATAATGTTCCAACATGTCACTGATAGGACCTTTCAGCACAGCTTTAGGAGATCTACCAGGCATTGCCGAGGTTGGTTGGGTCAAAGGGTTGAACCATGTGTAATTCAGAACAGAAGAGGTCCCACGGTCACTCCACAAAAACAATTACACTACTTATTTCACTCCATCCCTTGCCCGAAATTCACAAGCCTCACAGTTTCAGCGCAGTCAATCTCACTCTGCCCTGGGGCTATGAGCCACATGAAAATATGTGGTGCTGTGTTTATAAATCTAATCAAAAATAGAAACAGTAGACAAGCACAATGAGGTCCTACTATGGATCATGGGAATTCTCTAAATTCTGAAGGCACTTTTGTTTAACTTCTGTGGGCCTTCTCCTACCATTACATTGTCTGGTACTCTCGTTAATCATCTCCTTGACTTGTCAATGCTATAAAGGAGCCTATGCTTCTGCTGACTTCCCTCCCATCACACTACAAATAATATTATGAAATAGCAATGCTAGGAATAGTCCCTTTAACTTCTCTCTTTGAAAGCATGGTTTTTCTTCACTTACCTCTTTCTCCATGCCAGCCTGCTCTTTCTCAGACCTGCAGCAAAAAATGCTTCATCCTGCAACAAAGGAAAGGCAGCATATCTGAATTTTCAGTCTGCACAGCTATTAATACCACTAGGTTTAACACAGAGACTTGCAGAGCATCGGCCCATAAACCTGCTGGGATGGGGGTATCTTTCCTGATGCCACTCTGTTCTGACCTTGTCAAAGAGCAAAGGGATGATGTAGTGCTTCTCCTTCATTTCTTTTTGAAAACAAATTTGTATCAGACCATAGGAAAAAAAAAAAAAGCTAACAAACATAAACAAAAAAACCATAATTTAAGATCAGAGGAAGCAATGCCAACAAAAACATAATTTTAAGTGGAAGCAGTGCATAAGTAGATAATTCCTACCACCAGAGAGTAACTAGTAACATGACACAGATTGCCGTGGGACACACCTTACCTTAAGACTACAGTACCAAAGCTGTCAAACACAGGAATGCTTCTGTAATCTGACATTTAAGTGGGTCCCACTTGTGCCTCATTCCCTATGCTGGGATTTCCATTGAAAGGATGAAAATTTTCCTCTACTTTGCGGTTATAATTAAGCAAACATACAATAACTTCACAAGTTATATATCATGTCGGCAAAAAGGCCTCAGTTTTATACCAGCTACTTTAGTCTCTGTGTGGGGATAACATTTATTCATTCAAAATGGCCAGACAGGTTGCCCCCTGTGCTCACTGAAGTCAGTGGCAAAACTCAGTCTGGCTCCGCAGCTGCAGGACCTGAACCACAATGAATAACAAGCTTCTTCCTTGGCCAGATTTTCCCTTATGCCTTTACAAAAACACACTTTCAGATTATTTTGCTGAGCTTGAAAACAAAACAAGACTTCGAACAATTAAAAATATCCCCTCAGAGTCCCCCAGAAGCCTTAGGTGACTTTCTGGGTCAGAAGATGCCCTGTACAAAGTACATGTTTGGCCCCACTTGAGGAAATTCTCTCTCCTGAGGGCACCAGGCAAAGAAGTGGCTAATTCTGAGTATGTGCTTAGATTTCATTGAAATCAATACAATGGACAGTGGACAGGGCCACAAATGCTCCATGAAAAAAGGCTGCATTGTCGCTCCAGTTGCTCACTAATGAATGAAGGGCTGAACTTTTGCCCAGGTTTTGCTGATGCTGAGAGCCTGCTGACCTTTGCCATCACTCCTTGATTTGGGTGCCCTTCTTGGCATGCCAAGGCCATCAAAGCGATGCCAGGGGCTGTGATTCCAGCAGCTCTTGCTACTCCTAGAGCCAGCCCTGCCCAAACAGCCCCTGCACCAATAGCTGTTGCAGCTGTTGCAAAGCTCTCTGCTCCGTGGCACTATGCAATATTGAAAATAAAGCCCCAGCAAGACGACACAGACATCATGTATCTGGTCATTGTATGGCTCAGAAAACAACCCCAGAGTCCCAATTCCAAAATCTGGGATGGGCTTTCAGGACAAGGTAGTATGTGCATTTCTTTTCTAACTACTGGAACTGTACATCCACTGAATGCAGCAGGTATCTATTTTCAAGCCCAATGGCATGGCATATTCCTCATTATGGCTCAAAGAGAAACAGCAAAAAAGAACCACCTGTATGAACCAAAAGCAATAAAAGCTTGAGAGGGCTCCTTTCCTCATGAGAAGCTGCCAGCAGAAGAGAACTGATCAAGACATAAACCATGAATTCGACATTTTCATCCACGGTCAACATCTGTTCACTGTAGAAGAGCCGAAGATACAGCAATAAGGACTTTCAAAGCAACAATAGTCCAGGAATCCAAACATTAATAGGAAGACTTGGAGTTTCATCTTAAAAAACACAACTGATGAAATAAGGACAGCAAAGGCAAAGATAGATAAACAATGAGTTCAGAGGAGACATTAATAACATTGGTGCCTAAACAGCGATTTTCTTAGAGTTCAAGAATTTCCTATTATTTGGGTTTTCCGGGAATTTTTTTTGGTTTGTTTGCTTTGCTGGGGGACTATTTTTTAAATGAAGGTGTTAGACATTGCTTTTCCTTTTTTCTTTATAATACCAAACACACAACACATTCAACACTGCATCAACTGATGCTGACTGTGGCCGTACTTAACCTCACCAGCGTATTTTCTTTAGCTGGATAACAGCTGAACCATTAGCATTAAACTAGTTTGCAGTCCTGAAAGAATACAGCAAAAACAGAGTACATGATCTTTTCTGCAATCAAAACACAACATAAAAGATATTTGAGATCTCACAGGTATTTTATTTCATTCCCAGTTGATGTGTTTTGCATGAATTAGGGATGGACTTTTAAGTTATTTTTAAGGACATTTGTAGTAAAATGGCAAAGCAAAACAATTACTTCGAATTACTTCTTAAACTGGATATTTCACCTTTTTTTCTAATTTTTCACCCAATTATGCCTTTTTTTTCCACAAAAGGAAAAATTAAGGATACTAGATTAAATATGCAAGATATATTAATAACTTTCTGTAGTGAAAGTAATCTAATTTTAATGCGAAAATGGAGGAATTAGAGAGACGCACAAAAATACTCTTTTAACACCACAACCCTATTAACAGGCTCCCATCACCAGCTACAGGTCTGAGAGAGATCAAAACAACACATCTTTCCACTGGAGCATGCTCAGGTACATATTTCTCACAATGGCTGATATTTTATGCTGCATCAGCCACTAGAAATCACTTCGACAAGTGTTCAACAAGGGTCTTGCACATGTAGCCATAAAATGTACAGTTTTCACCACGCTGGCATGCAGAAGGAAAGAACCCTCCTGTTTGTAGTTGTGTACCCAGAATCTCCCCAGAGTACACCCAAATGCACGGGCACATTACCACTGGCCGAGGAGAGCAATGCTGGGCACAGCTGAGGTGTTGGAGATTGCTGGAGGAGAAATAGTGGGTTCATTGCAGGAGTAGCAAAGCAACAGTTTGTCATCGCGGGGGCTGCCCTCGCTCCTTTCTCACCTTCACCTGGGGCACCATTTATCACATGCTAAGAAGCAGTGCTGTGGGATCTCTGTGCTACAATATCGTCAGAAACCACTGAGTAAATGATAACCCTAATAACCCTGCTTGTAATTCCCTTTGGACTCTCTCATAAATACCAGGTAGCCAGCCTTGGTCTTTAAGAAATATTTCTTCTGGGGAAAACTGCACCTCCAGTGAAGAGAATCCATCAGTCACCTAAATTCAGCAGGACTGACCTTTGAAGCCAAAAGCACTGTGCTCAACGTCCTTTAATCATCAATTTTGGGAGCAGGTCCTTCAAAGTAATCTCAGATCCATTCTATATTTTTTCTTTTTAATTTTTCCCTTTTTTTAATTTATAAAGAAAGGAGCTTACTGCAATATGTCTTTATAAAGATCATTAAAACACTCAAAATTAAGCTCACATTCAATTCCTTCACTTGATTGGTTGTGATGTTCCTAGCCTTCTTCTGTGTGTCTGAAAAGATGATGGATAGATACATGATTTTTCTATTGATAAACCTCAGTAGGCAGCTAAGCACCACTCAGCTGCTCACTCACTCTCCCTTTCAGTGGAATAGGGGAGAGAATCAAAAGAGTAAAAGTGCAAAAAAACATGGGTTCAGATACAGACAGTTTAGAACCATAGACTGGTTTGGGTTGGAAGGGATCTTAAAGATCATACAGTTCCAATCCCCCCATCATGGGCAGGAACACCTTCCACTAGACCAGGTTGCTCAAAACCCCATCCAACCTGGCTCTGAACACTTCCAAGCATGGGGCATCCACAGCTTCTCTGAGCAACTGGTGCCTCACCACCCTCCAGTAAAGAATTTCTCCATAGTATCTAATCTAAACCTAATCTCTTTCAATTTGAAGCCATTCCCTTTTGTCCTCTCACTGCGTGCTCTTGTAAAGTCTTTCTCCATCATTCTTGTAGGCTCCCTTGAGGTACTGAAAGGTCATGATTAGGATACCATGAAGCCTTCTCTTTTCCAGGCTGAATAATCCCAGTTTTCCTAGCCTTTCGTCATAGAAAAGGTGCTCAACCCCTCTGACCATCTTGGTGGCCCTGCTCTGGACTTGCTCCGACAGGTCAATGTTGTTCTTGTGCTCAGGGCTCCAGAGGTGGATGCAGCACTCCCAGTTGGGCCTCACCAGAGCAGAATAGAGTGGCAGAATTTTTTCCCTCTCCCTGCTGGCCATGCTGCTTTTGATGCAGCCCAGGATATGGTTGGCTTTCTGGGCTGCCAGAATTTATTTTTTTTAAAGAAGAAAAAAAAAGAAAAGGGAGGAGGGAAGGAACCACAAGTAAACAGTGATGCAAAAGAAAACGATTGCTCACCCCCAACCAACTGATGTCCAGCCATTCCATGACCACCATTCATCCATTCCCCTCACACTCAGTTTTATTGCTGGACATGAAATCATATGTTATGGAATATCCCTTTGGTCAAAGGGGGTCAGCTGCCCCAACTTCTTCCCCTCCCAACCTCTTGCACAGTCCCAGCCCACTCACTGATAGGGTGGTGGGAGAAACAAAAAAGGTCTTGACACTCTGTAAGCACTGTTCACCAACAGGTAAAACATCCCTGTGTTGTCAGCACTGCTATCACAAACTCAAAACACAGCCCCATACAAGTTACTATGACAAAATTTAATCTCAGCCAAAAACAGCAATTCCTGTGGAAGCTGCAAATACCAAATCTGTGGTTTTGTGCCACCATTCCAATATTCCCATTTCCCAACAAATGGAAAGCACCACACATGACCACTGACCATGCTGCTTCAGAGCCTGGCTTATGGATGACCATCTCCTGACAAAGTCCCGGGGCTCATGTTGGAGAGTACTGAAATTTTTAGTGATCATCACCTGACAGTCAGTACTGAGGGAGGAACAAAACCAGCCCCAGCCTGGACAAAAGGCTTTCCAGAATGGGGTGGCAAGCTCCCAGTCTTTCTTGCCAGGCTTTTTTTTTTTTTTTTTTTT
>VZRV01010769.1:619821-701981 GCA_013398115.1 Falcunculus frontatus | reverse complement strand
TTTTTTTTTTTGCCTTTTTTTTTTTTTTTTGCAGAGCTGCCCACTGCAAGGCTTGGAGAGAGCTCAGATTAAGATGGTAGCAGGCAGCAGGATTGAGGGACCAAGCACAGTAAGAAAATCATGCTCCTCATGGACATGGTCAAGCCAAAAACTCTTTTTCCTCCAGTTTTCCACTTGTAAAACAGGCATAGCAATATTCCTTGTTACCTCCATGATTCTACAAGCCATGGTGAATTTCTGCACATCCCTCTGGACCATGCAACATCCTGGTACCAGGAACCTCAGCACTGCCACTGTCCTTAATTTTCCCTTCCCATCCACATCCCAGCTCTTAACCAGAAAAAAGAAAAAAAAAATATTCTTTTCTTTTCATTACAGGAAGTTTTGCGGCTTGTAATTCTTAAATAACATGGCCTTCACATTACCGCAGAACATTAGTTAGAAATACTGGGCTTCACATGAAATCCTGAAAAAAATAATATATGCTTTAGAGACAAAACCAGTGAATGATTTTGCTTGTGCAAAAACAGCACTGTAAAATTTAAGGACACATCATATGCAAAGGTAACTAAATTTTTTTAAATTAAAAAATACTTGCTATCAGTCAACATTTGCAACAAGAACCCCAACTTCTTCTTAAAAGTGTTTCAGAGTTTCCTCCCTAATTTATTTTCGAGGCCAAGTAGTTCATTTTGTGACTTTATTTTGTATTTGCCATAGATTTTAGTACTTCCTTGTGAACTTATACTTTTCTTTTTCTCGTTTCCACTACTACTACAAAGAAAAGCAAACCAATCAGAAGTTATTTTTATGCACCCTGCAGTTTAGGGAATTAGCCTGCAATGATCGGAGCATTGTTTTCCAAGAAAGTTTCACTGCAAATAGCACAATCTGCACTCGGAAAAATTCAGTTTTGCTCTTTGTTACTGCACAGATCAAAATTTCAAATATATATATGAAAGTGTAATGTTAAATGGTTTTCTCTCTAAATTAGGCAAGGATACACTGGAAAATACGGGAAAATGCATCCTGTAAAAGTTGCACTTGTTACATACATCACTTCAGATATCAGTACTGTAGCTAATAGATCAGGAGAGTTTTCTTTCAGTCAAAGAGACAGAAATCATACTGTATGAGCAGTCCCAGAAGGAATACCTCTAGTTGTTCAAAACATATTTCACTTGCCTCTGGCAGGAGTTTCCAGATTAGTGTCATATACGTGTCAACATGAAACAACATAGGCTACTTGTTCATACATTCCCATTAGTCCTCCCTGTATCAGTCTGTGTGCCAGCTGACACTGACTGCACATATATATCAATATATTCAACCCCGTGAGTGCACTTTCCTGTCAGGTACTTGTTAATGAGACATAACCACCAATTACAAGTGAAGGGAAACTGAGGCAATGACTTCTATAACTGAGAAAGTGGCACAAGACAGAAAGGGACTTAAGAGCACTGTTTGC
Source organism: Falcunculus frontatus (assembly GCA_013398115.1). Lineage (NCBI taxonomy): Eukaryota > Metazoa > Chordata > Aves > Passeriformes > Falcunculus > Falcunculus frontatus. The sequence goes on along the minus strand of VZRV01010769.1, from coordinate 700,513 downwards.
ATACCTCTAATTAGAAATGGCAGAGTATAAACACATATTTTGACTAATAAGCAGAGTTGCAGCCTGGTTTTTAAGACCCAGTTAGCTGATATGACCCAGATGCACACAGTCCAAAGTCTGTAGTCATTTCCATTTGTTTTCAATCAATAATAGCTGGAAAATCATGCCTGGCATGTTTCAAACTGGGTATCTTCAGCCAGCACAGCTAGGTGTGAAGTTTCTTTGTTCCAGACAGGAAATCAGCAACTGAAATTCTGACTCCAAGATTTGAACGCTTGGACCAAATCTCCCTTTGAAATAAAGGCTAGTGATGTTTCATTTACTATATGTGACAAACAGCTACTTCAGGACTTTGAACAAGCAAAGAATAGTCAAACATGACTTCTTCTGAATTCTTGCACTTTGGGATAGATGGCATGTCCAATAGGCCCAAAGCTGTTTCCTAACCAATGGAGAAGCTGTAAAACTGATATGCCCTCTGCATGACTTCCTCTGACAGAGCAGAAAAAGCAACAGCAATCCCATGACACGTTCTCCTTGGTGATGCAGCAGCTTAAGTTCCTGCTCTCTGCCCGCTTCTTCTCTCCGGCCATTCATTCCTGTCCCTGGAAAGCAGCTCACTGAAGTCTCACCGGGCTGATACTACTGTAATTCTAAGCCAGGTTAAAAATACCTGTCCCCAAAACACCTTCCTTTTTTATTATTTACCTTGAACCATTTCACTGGTCCTGCACATAGCTGTGCCACTACAGCCAGGGCACAACAAACTCCATCAAGGGAAAAGATTATCCTTAAGTGAGCTTTCCCATCAGAGAAAACATATGCTGAAACTAGACCCCCACAACGACACTGAAGTTTACTGCCAGCCCCATAAACTAAGAATCTGAAAATATTTATGTTCCTCCACCAGTAGAACAAAGTGAAAAACTGAACTGATTGATATTGTGAGACCTAGAATAGAAGCTACCACCAATTCCATATTGCAATAGTTATAGCTAATTAAAACAAAAAAAACCAAAACAAACAGAAAACCAAAAACATAGAACCAAAAAAGCCACCACAAAAACAAACAAAAAACCCACTAAAACCCCCAAACAAAACAAAAAACAAACAATGAAGAAACAAACAAACAAAAACAAAAACAAACAAAAAAAAAAACCAAAAAGCCAAAAACAAAACCTTCAGTGAGGTAGCAACCAGCAATGATTTGAGGTTTTAGAACCAGGAAGGAGATGTACTACCACGTGCAGCAATCCAGCACACATCCAGAGAGGATGCCCACGCATTGTGTGTCTTCTCACCTGTCCACTACCCTGGAGAAGAGCAGGACAGCCCTGCTTCCTTCTCACTCATTTGGGTACAACTTGATGCCCCACACTTTAGTTCTCCAGTTTTGGATTGGTCTAGAAGAAGAAAGTCTAGAAGAAAAAAGTCTAGAAGAAAAAAGCAGTGAATCTGGCTTTCCACACAGGGTCATCAAAAGGCTTAGAGATCAGTGAAGTTTTTTGAGGTTTTAGTGGCATACCAACCTTTTGATAACCTGTCTTGGAAGAGCCAGTTTCACTTGACAAATGGGTAAGTTGAGCCAGAAGAAGCTGTTTTCTGAGCATCACTTGCTATGTTAGGAGAACAAGTGAGGCTTGGATTTCTTGGCTTTTGTTAGCTTGGGTCACACCCAGTCTGAAAATAGATTTTAATACTGCATTTTTCACTACTTCAGAAAAGGGTTCAAACAGCAAAACTACAAAGCATGTCATTTACTCATTTAAGACTCTATAGGTATTGACTGCCTAGTTAGGATTTAGTTTGGACATTATTAGAGTTTAAAAACATCTTACATATTAAGTGGAAGACATTAAATGAGGAGGAAGTCTGTAATTTATAGGTCTCAATCCTGAAAAATATTTATGCACACACTTTCTGTTCGCATAAATTACTTTACTGAATGCAGCAGACTAATGTATAAGCTCACTCCCAGCTGAGAACATTTGTAGCAAGAGAATGTGTGAAAATTTCTACAGAAGTAAAAAGATATGATTACACTTCTTTTTTTCTGATACCTCACCCTTCCTTCCTCCCTCCCTTCCTCATATACAAAGTAAAGGACTTAAGGAACTCATTCTAAGACCTTTTCAGTGGTTTCAGGTTGGCATAATTTCACTAATTTGAGAGAACTATTCCTCATTTGGTGAAGATGAAAATAGTTTCAGGTACTTACTGCTGATTGGTCACACTCTAAAACCTAAAATTATTAGCATGGAAATAAGGTAGCTCGAATACTAAGCTCTTTTCCACCTGAAATTTCAACATGGTTTTTTCATACCCTCAGAAACAGAGGGTTTTCTCATGCAAATGTTAAAAGCAGATTTAATACAGAGCTAAAAAGGGTGCTGCTACAACATGAGATTGTATATACTTTCTTGTCACCCTAATTCATTCCTATTCATTTATTGACCGGGGGTTAGCTCTTTAATAGAATCTGTATGTGGCTCTTTGACTCAGAATGAGTGGATTAATTCTTCTCCATTTTTGACTCATGAATCACAAATGAATGACATTTCAGTTTGAAGTTATCAATATTCCCACAGGTTAGGTTCAAGAGTTTAAGCCTTTGGACAGTTACTTGTTAAACTTTACACTTGGGTGATGGTAATCTTTAAGGTGAAAAAGCAAGGGGTCTGCACTGTTCTTTTTTAAGATTCATAAAGAATGCCTAATAAAGTCCCTTTTTTCCCTCTTCCCCCTACTTTTTAAATATCTGAATTAAGAATGTAAAATCTTCTCTTTCAAGAGATTTTGTAGATGCTTCCAGAGCAGTGGAGAGCTGGATTGGGAAATATCTTCATCTATTGAATGAGTGAAGCTGATGGATCTCTCTCATCCATTCTTGGGACTGGTTACTGGATGTTTCAGTTAATAAAGACCAAAGAAAACAAAACAAAGATGATCACAGGAATTTATGCTGCAGAGAGATGACTGTGGGCAAACCACTCCTCAAGCAAAACCGAGCAGGACTCTGTGAGATCCCAAAGGTCTCCTGCAACAGCATGACTGCAGGACTATAGGCTGAATTTAACATGGAGCCCATCCTCTAACTGCCTGGCCACATCCAATTCCTTCAGCCACTTAATTGCATCAGATGAATGGACTGTCAATGTCACCTTATATGAATAATAAGGTGTCAAGGTTTAATCCCAGCCAGCAACCAAGTCCCACACAGCCACTCACTTACTCCCCCACTGGTGGGATCAGGGAGAGAATTGGCAGAGTCAAAGCTAGAAGAATCTAGCTTTGATAGGGTTGATATAAAGACAATTTCATAGGGAAAGCAAAAGCCATGCACACAAGCAAAGCAAAACAAGGAATTTGTTCACTGCTTCCCATGGGCAGGCAGGTGTTCAGCCACCTCCAGGAGGGCAGGGCCCCGTCACATATAACGGCTACTTGGGAAGACAAACACCATCACTCCCAACATCCCCACTTTTGTCCTTCTTCTCCCCAACTTTACATGCTGACCATGATGCCATATGGTCTGGAATATCCCTTTGGTCACTTGGGGTCAGCTGTCCTGGCTGTGTCTCCTCCCAACTTCCCATTCATCCCCAGTCTCCTCAACAGCGTGGCAGTATGAGAAGCAGAAAAGGCCTTGTCTCTGTGTAAGCCCTGCTCAGCAATAAAAAAATATCGCAATATTATCAACCCTGTGTTCAGCAGAAATCCAAAACAGCCCCATACCAGACATCATGAAGAAAATTAACTTTACCCAAACCAAAACCAGCACAAAAGGAAAGCTGGACATTAAAGCTTGCCTCTAACCTTGAGGGCTTCTTTCTTTCCCTTGTACTAAACCATGGCCACTTATCTGATAGAACAATAAATATCATATTAGCACTGGCCCTCAGCAGCATATATAAGCTTCCTAGCACTTTATTCTGCCCTAAATACACTGTTTCATGCCAATAAAGTAGACTTATCTATGGTATTTGGCTAGAAATTCTGAAGTCCATACTTTTGCACGGAAGGAAAGTATTTCCTTTTGCATGCAAATCAAGTATTTAAGGTAGCGGTTTTATGAAGCAAACAATGACGCTTCACTGTATTGACTCCTTTTTCCATCAAACATTTACAACAACAATAGTACAGAAAAGCAACAGGACAGATCAGAACCAAGAGTCTTCTTGGTCATCCCATCAGCAAAAACAATAGATATAATATTTTTCAAAAGAGTTGCTGTGTCCTCTTACAAGAGTTATAACCACTTTGTAGTCTTTAATAATGAGTTCAAAGATGGGTTCACCGTAACAAAAAGATGGCTCTGGATTCACTATCCCATAGATCCCACAACAAAGCATATGCAGATATTTAGTGCATCAAAAGCAGTAACTTTTTGTTTTTCCTGCCCTCCCTCCCCGAAGGAGAAACATCACAGGTAGAAGGCAAGTTTCAGGAACCAAGATATTCTACTTGAACCAAAAAACTTAGATCCAGTTCTTGGCTTTGATTCAGGTTCACCATGTAATCTTGGACATGTCTTCAAGCATAACTGCTAAGATTGATGGACAGCATGGACACATAAGTTGGGAAAGCTATCCAGACTGGGGGACCTGTTTCAAACCCCTAGAGTCTGTCATGCCTGAATCAGAGACTAGATTTTGGAACAGCCGCTGGGAACGCATCCTTGCAGCAAAGTCGTTCCCTGGAGGGGAACCCACTTTGACAGTGCAGGAAAAGATGCATGAAAGAAAAGGAAAGCTCTGTCCCAGCACAATCAGCCTGGCACAGGAGCTGAGTTGTTCCACGCACTCAGCCACGGCTGCACCTGAGCGCAGTTACTGGGGTCACTGGTTTCCTGTGATGGGGGAAATACATTTTTAGAAATTGAATTTGGGGTGAGAGGGAAAGTAATCTAAAGAGTTTCAGCAAGGTAAAATCCTTGCTTCAGTTACAATGAAGAACAAGCCTGTCTGGCGTGCTTCAAAAAAAATCTCAACCTGTAAGCTGCCATCTGGGTGCAAGCTGACCAGGAACACACCATCTCCCTTCTCCTGAGACACGCAATGCAATTACATGAGTCTCGATGCGAAGTTTACACTTCATACCCTATTCATCAACTAGGAAACAGCTTCCTTTGGCACACAGGCAATAGGAACAAGCTGGTTTCATATCAGGGTGTCAAAGAATTTGCTTCAGGTTGGACCATGAATGTTCATCCTTGACGCTGATGAGATGCCTTGAGAGCAGCTTCTTTCACACCATCTGCAAATGGTGCTACTGAATATACTGAATACTTTCCAGCACTGAGCCCAGGGGCACAGTTTGCATCTCAACATGGCCAAGTGAGGAAATTCTACTGCAGTGTCCTAGACCAAAAACACTACAGGTGCAGAAAGTTACTAAACACAAGCAGCTGCTTCATATAACATAAGGATATTTGAAAGGGGCAGTGAAGGAAATTGAGAAACCATGTGTGGGTGGGAAACATTTTGCATGATCATGCACATAGAAGAGGGAGGCCATATGAAACCAAATCAGATAGGGCTTCATATCAGCAGTAAATCTGCCTGTTCTTACATGAAACACTTCTAGGTTATAGGAGGAAAAACAGTGGATGTTAACAGGGATTTTGCACCAGGACTTCAGCCTCCATAGGCTGTTACCCACAATTTTTTAGTAGAGCTACATCATCCTATACCCAGAAAGGATAAGTCTCTGACTTCTGGGGAAACCTTTTGATTTTTTTTTTAATGCATTTCTCCCAGCAATTGTTACACTCAAGAAGCGAGTATGCTTCAAATCCTGAACACTGGAGGCTGCTGGTAGTGGTAGTCCCACGTTCAAAACCACAACACCGTGTTGAGTTCAACCTCTGTTTGCATTTCAAAGAATGGTTTGGAAGGAACATTAAAGATCATCCAGTCCCAACCCCCCTGCCGTGGGCAAGGACACCTTTCACTAGACCAAGTTTCTCAAAGCCCCATCCAACCTGGCCTTGAACACTTCCAGGGATGGGGCATCCACACCTTCTCTGGGCAGTTCTCAGTGCCTCACCTCAGTATCAGTAAAGAATTTCTTTCCAATATCTAACCTAAACCCACCCTCTTTCAGTTTAAAGCCATTACCTCTTGTCCTACTACTACAACCCTTTGTAAAAATACCTTCCAGCTCTCTTTCAGGTCTCCTTCAGAAACTGGAAGGCTGCTCTAAGGTTTACCTAGAGCCTTCTGTTTTTCCAGGCTGAACAACTTCAACTCTCTCAGCCTGACTTCACAGCAGAGGTTCTCCAGCCCTCTAATCATCTTTGCAGCCCTTATCTGGACTCTCTCCAACAGGTCCCTTCTTATATTGGGGGGCCCAGAATTGGACACAGTAACCAGGTTGAGTGTCATGAGAGCAGAGTAGAGAGGCAGAATCACCTCCCTTGAGTTCGTCACACTTCTTTTGATGCAGCCCAGGACAGTGTTGGTCTTCTGGACTTCAAAAACACATTGTCAGGTCATGCTGAGCTTCTTGCCAACATCACTGCCAAGTCCTTCTCCTCAGGGCTGCTCTCAATCCATTCTCCACCCAGCCTGTATTTATGCTTGGGATTGTCCCCACCCAGGTTCAGGACCCTGTACTCAACCTTAAGCTTCATGAGGTTCACACAGTCCCGTCTCCCAAGCTTCTCAAGTCAAGGGCCTTCTGGGCGGCATCCCCTCGTTCCAGCATGTCACCTGCACTACACAGTTTGATGTCACTGGCAAACTTGCTGAGGCTGTCCTCAATCCCTCTGTTCAATTGCCGACAAAGATGGTCCCAACACCAGCCCCTGAGTAACATCTCTTGTCATTTGCAGATGTTGTGAAATTAAAAGCTTTGCTCCTACTTGTTCCTGTTCCTATGTAACAGTATTTCAACTCAGAGACTAACAACACAGTGTGATGTATGCTTACACAGTTATATTTAAATATTTTTATATAAAAGTGTTAACTAAAGCCTAAGCAAAAATGACTGATAAAGATCATTTTCTTTCCTGTGTATTGTTGCCATTAATACTGTAAGTTGTTTCTTAAATACTAGCCAAAAAATTTAGACTCATTTGGGAACTAGTCAAACCTGTACTCCTGGCTTTCCAGTAAAAATTGTCACAAGTTAAGAGAGTCACATCTTCTCAGATCCTCCTGCCACCTCTTGTCCGTCATTATCCCAGATTAATGCCTGTACCTCCTTTGTTCTGCAACGGCCTTTCCTGACAGTTCTGCAAAAAAGTATTTTGCTGTACCGCATGTTGAGAAACGCATGCCAACAACCATCCTTCTCATTTAAATTACCACAGAGGAGTCACATCACGCTGTTTTCTCTGGGTCGTTTGTGCAATGTCAGGTAAGGCAGGATGTGACTAAGCCATGACTGGGTTCAGAAGCAGGACTCTGAAATCATCTGGTTTCAGTTTGCTTTGGGAATTCTTGGGACTGGCAGAAAGAGGAAAGTGAACCAAGAGAAATTTAATGATAGATGCTCTAAACCTTGGTGTTCTACAATGCCTCCATGTATCCCTTCCTCAGAAGGCATTGATCCCATAGTCCTCTGAGGAGTAAAGGAGAATAGGGAAACTTATTTTCCCTCCGTTTCTATTCCTTTCTTTTCCTGTCTCCACAGAAGAAATCTCCCTTTCCTCCAGCTCTAGGCTGTTTAACATTAGAAAGCAATTGTCCCGTCAGAAGCACCGAGAACAACTCTTCCCAGATGGAAGATCACGTCTCCTCTTTCCCTTCTAGTGAGGGTGGCTTGGAAACCACCTTCTCATGAACCAGACCTCAGCTTCCACCTTTGCTTTGAGACAAACACTCATTATACTTTGCCTAAGGATGCCCTGTGCTCTGAAAGATGGCTTGAGGCCATCTTTCACAAAAGCCAGAGAACCTTGCTTAGCGTTCCTAATCTCAGAGATACACACAAGCATACACGAAAGTTCTGACCAAGGCCATGGAAGGCTGCATCTCTTATACATTCATAAGTTCAATATAAAATCATAAGATACACCTGTTCACATTCCCTTAGCCTAGAAAGTCACATTTTCCTAATAGTTGAATGATATCACAGCCTCTCGTATCCAGTGTGGTGAAGGTGAATGAATTTCATAGCACTAAATTTCACAGAACTGAACTGAATCTAGCATGACTTGCATATGGATGCCAGATACAACCACATTTTAATCCTCTGCTATTCATGGAAACCAAGAGCATATGCCTTTATCAATTCCACTAATCCAAATTAATCTTTGCACGGAATACTTGGCATTAAGAGACAATATTTATACCCAAAATAAGCAAAGTGATACATTTCTATCCCATACATTGTTTTATCTCACTGGGTCCTTGCCACTACCTTTTCTTAGACTGACATGACTTACAAATGATCCTGCAAATACCATTCTACCACACAGACCTATGTGCACATGTGGACCCCACAGAAGGTGCAACAGATCCAAATATGGGCCAGAATGATCAGAGAGGAAAGAAATATTTGAAAAGTCAGAAGCATTAAAAGGAGAGCTACCACAATTTTGCCAGGTAAACATGTCTGATATGAGCACTTCAGTCATGCACAGATAGATGACACATTTGTGTGTGGGCAGAGGATGAAATTGGGTGTGGACTGCGTGCCTCTGCAATAGGTACAGTGATAGGTCTAACTCAGCACCAGAGGCACTGAGTCATCTGTTCAGAGCTTAGAGTTCCTCATCATTCCCTTGATCACATGGAAAAATCCTGGCTGGATTGCCTGAAAATTTATCCTTGCTGGCTCAGGCCCAATCTGAGAGAAAGGCCAACAGCACTGCAGGATTTAGACACACTTGGAAACCCTCCCCAAAGTCCACTGATTCATGTAGAAAGAGATCATATACCCCCACAGTAACAATGAGCACTCAGAACAGTTATTTTGCTTCTTTCATCCTCCTATAGAATGAGCATCGGTGAAAATAAGCAGGCTTGTAAGTATCTTAAGTGACACTTGAAGGATTGAACTCAGAGGCAATTAAAAAATCCAAGCATCTAACCCAGTGTATGGATGTGTGTAGAGAAAAAGCAGTATCTACTTTTGGGCAATGATCACTATGAACACCACAGATGCTGACAGTGAGTAAACATCTCTATATTCTGAAATCATGCCCAGCATCAGTTTCACATTTTCTTTTGCCTACCTTTTCAACACACATTGGTAAATTAGCTACATGCCAACAAACCCAATGGCATGATGGCAGAGAGGTACTCCCTTATTCTCAAAGCAAAAACACAGCTACAGCCAATCTTAACAGCCTGAGCCAAACAAAACCTCAGAAAATCTATGAAGACATGACAATATTACAGAATAATACCACAAGCAAGATAGCTGCTGTGGCTTAACTTTTTGTACCACCTTGTAAGACCATGGCATAAATCTGGTACATATAAATATTCCTGCTGTAGGCAGGAAGAAAAAATATATTGTTACTGCATAATTTCCAGATGTAGATCTTGACCACTTCATACATGCTGTCAAGTGAGAAGCATTATGGGAGAGGTATTATATATAGCAGAGGAATTATATTACCCACTTCACTAACAAGAGAGGGGGGAAAAAGGCAGGGCTTGTTAGGATAGGTATTGTTCCCAATTCTCCCCCAGCAGATAAAACATACACATGCTGTGACAAGAGCAGATTGCAGGGGATGAGCAACCAGAGGAGTGGCTAATTAGCCCCTCTATTCAAGGAGCAACTGATTGAATGTGCCAAGTTCAGGGCTCTAGGCTGAAGGTCAAGCCCATCTTTATGTCCACTCCACCTGCTTTTGCTGTCACTTAGAAGTGGCATCTGCATCAGTAAAACCTTTCAGATCAGATCTGCTAGATAATGTTGGTATCTAACTCCTCTCTTAACATCTGGCTTTGTAATAATCTTAATTGGTAATCAAGTTCTCAGAGAATGGTTTGTCTGTTGAAAAGAGCAAAATTTCTATTACAGCTTAGAGAGTTTATCTCCTTCCCGCCTAATGCAGGATTTCTTTTTCTTTTCACTGAAACAGCTGGAGACCACCACCATGGGAGACTGGGAAGTGGACTGGATGAACTCTGAATCTAACATAATCACAGTTTCTGTTCTCTCAAAAAAGCATGATCAAATGATTAATGATGAGAGTGAACCATAACTGAGACACAGGCTGATCCCAGAAAGTGAGTCAAACCCGAAAGTTCACCAGCACAGATTTTCATATCGATACCAAAGATCAATTTGGTCAGAAGGTTCCTAAAACAGAAGTCAAGGCGAATGACTAAAATCTGGGTAGACAAGATCCTACAGCAGCCATCAGATAAAATCAGTTAAAAATGCAGTTTGTTGCGGAAGTCAGCCAGCTCCCTACATGTCCCAACAACGGTACCCCCAAAAATGCAAACCCCAGCTGCATGTAAATAGACAGTTCAGTTCTCCTCATACACCCTGGCTGCCGCTCATTAGCATGGAGCATACATGTATTATCATGGTTTGTAGAGGTCTGACAACAGAAGCCCAAGCAATGTTATCTCAAGGATTCCTTGTGCCCCCCAGGCGCTCTCTGTGCCCTCCACTGTCTTTGCGCAGCAGTTGGACCATGAGCTGACTGCAAAGGGAGCCTTTTGTTCTGTTTGCAGAAAACGTGTCAGTGACGACAGCAGCAGGAATAATAAATACAAATGGTATTACGCACACATGCAAACATCCCTGCGGAAAATTCAGCCATAGGGTGAATACCAAAATTTTACTTGTCACTTAGCTATTTACAAAGTCAAAGAGACTCAGAAATAGCAAAAAATACTTATCCTTGCCAAAAACATCTCCCGGAGTGGACAGCCCCAGGGGCTGAGATCTGAGCTCTGCTCCAAACAGCAGTGGTACCTCCCCAGCGGGGAATTCCCAAAACAGGAATGATACCCCAGAGCTGACACAAAGCCAGGAGATTTGGCTCCCACGCCAGACTTCCTCCAGCTGTCAAGACAAGTGTGTCATGGTTAAAAAACCTGCTGTGCTCTGGCTATTTCCTGCTGGAGCTGTGGCAGGCTGGGCAGAGACAAGAGAAGCTCAAGGGCTCAGTTGAGCATCCCTGGCCCAAGATCAGAAACATGAACCCAGCCCCATCCTCTCCAGTGGCATCCAGAACTGCATGGCATTGCAGACAAAGTCTTTTATCACTCCCTATAAGCCTTCTACCACCCCTTCTTATGCTTATATGGCATTACTCAGGAGTTCATCTGTTACTCTACTGGATGCACTCCTCCTTACCACCACTGTCCTCAGAGCCATACCTGTGAATTAACTTTTGCTTCCAAGGTACAAGAAACATCCTTTTGGGGTCAGCACCCTACTAGGGCTTACAAGCGTGCAAACTGAAGCTTTAAACAAGTCCATGCATCATTGAGGTTTTATCTTCAAGGGACGGGGTAAGCCCTCAGGAGGGGTGATTTTATCTGCTGATATAAGAGTGGGCAGAGAGAGATCTGCAAGCCGTCCCAGTCCAGTATAGACTCAGGCTTTAAAAGCCCCATGAGGTTAAACAATGACTCATGGCTGATCCCTACCTTGCCTGTCAACACGCACCACTGCTTTACATCCATACCATTGCTAGAGCACAACTGAAGACCACAAAAAGGGGTAGAAGTGAACAACGTTAGTCTAGAACACACCACAGCTCACTCAGCGCCTGTGCAAAACAGAAAATCTTGAGGCAGCGGATATTTTAAGACTTCTCAAAATAAAACCTAAGCAGAATTCAAGTCTTTTTTTTACACCACCTGCAAAAGAAGAATTAATTGGAGGAGCGCAAGCCAAACACTAGCAGGCTCTTAAAAACCTGCATTGGGCTCTTTTGCACCCAAGTCTATTCAAAAGAGTCCACGTAAATATATGCATAGGAAGCAATACTTAGATGCACATTTCCACATGTGTATTAAATATTCAGTAGAGTGCTCCTCCACTGTGGCATCCTTTTAAATACAGCATCACTTTAAAATCCTTCATGAGTTGAGACACAGACCCAGCCTTACCTTTCTACTTCCCAGCTTCTCTTCACCTTTTGAAACCGAATCCTCCTTGCTGTCTCTATGGTGACAGTGACGTCCCCGTCCCCCTGATGAGATGGCTGCTGGCACGCACATCAGGTGCCAGAGCAAATCCGTCAGCAATAGAAACCTCTCCAGCTCCTCCATGGGACATGATGCTCTTCTCCAGAACTCAGCTGGACAAACAACCTGGTAAAGAAAACAGTGTTAAGCCACCATCCTACGTCTAAAAGAATGGGAAACTGTGTCTAAATAAGGGGTCTAAAACCCTTCCATATTTTTCTCTTTGATAATAATTACTGCTAATTGGGAAATAAATGTGACAGCACTGCTATCGAAGAGTGTATCTGGATAACCTACACAGAATGAAGTAATTAAAGATAATTTCTCCCAGTGGGTTTGATAGTGAGAAGATATTTGCATCATGAAGTAGAAGAAGCTGATAAGCAGCATGATGAAAACCTCCTACAATGTCCATCCACCTGGCACATGGAACCACCAGTGGCAGAAGGATGTTACTTGGCACATGGTTACTACAGAGAGGAGCAAGAGGGGAGATTTTTATCGAGTGCTAAGTGAGGAGCAGCAGGTGGAACCTGCAAAGGTGTGCCTTTCAGGCAGCCACAGAAGGTGGCTCCAGTGACTTTCTCTCCTTAGGAAAGACAGTGAGTCACCGGGGTTACAAAACACCAGCTATTATATACGGCCCTTGTTATATTTCATGGTGTTCAACAACCTAGTTGTTGAAACACAACCCCATAGCAACATGCTGTCCTGTAGCACCCTATAGGCACAGCAAAGGATGTTCAGTCCCCACTAGAACTTTCCTTCAGACTACCCAGATGGGGGAAGATGGGCCAGGGAAACAGCTTTGGCTTTCTGCCACAGTCCACCGCCAGCACCAGCTGATACTGCACACCTTGCAGATGCTCTAGATTGTCTTTATATTTCACTGACCTTTTGTAAGTTTGCGGCTGAAGGTGTCTGTCACTGCTCTGTGTCACTGCAACCCTGCTCCCCAGCACAGGGGAGGAGATAAAGGTGTTTGTGGAAACAGGCCTTGTCCTGAGGGTTTTAACTGTGCAAGATACTCTGCTGCAATCAGCTCTCTGATAAAGTCATCTGCTCAGAATTTAAGGGCCCTATTCAATCCAGATAAATATTTGGAAAATGAAATACAGACACGGATTAGTTTCGTATTTCCCTACTCTTTCGTGTCCTTTTTCAGTGATCAGAGAAAAAAAAGAGATAGTCCATCATCTTAAAGATGAAGATTGCAGTGGCCAAGCACACGTTAGGTACAATCCAGAAAAGCAATAATAATAATAATAATTTTTAAAAGCAATAAATAGCAATAATATATCACTAAAACTTGCATTGCTGTGATGCATGTTAAAGATCCAGTCCCAGATAACACATAAAACTCATCAAAAGATGGCCAACTCCTTTCCTAAAACAGGTGAAAAATTCCATCTCTACAATCACAAAGCAGTGCTATTCAGACATCCAAGGAACACAGATCTCATAACACCAATAATGCACATGCTTAAGCATCTTGTATTTCGTACTGCAACTATTTACACCTTTGAGAGTATTTTTTTTGGTCTGTGGCCATATCTGATCGGGTGACTTTTAGCATTTGTCTCTTGTCTTGTTTCTGGCCTTTTGCTGTTTTCATGCTTTTAAAGTTTCTAATGGCAACAGTTTAACGCACTTCTAATTGGAAATGCACAATAATAATTAAAATAGGGTGGGTTTTTAATATAAAAAGGCTATAATTATGCCTTTTGCTTTGTTTGACAAAACTATGATTTCTACCAAAACACATGACCAGCCCTCGGGTGGTCTATTCACAGCAAACAATGTATTGTCCTGGGCACACAAGACAGACAAGATGTTGTTTAATTGAGCCTCATACTTCATTTACTTAACTTTTATGGAAACTACCAGCAATAACTTGTAGAGCATACACCATTATTTCTTCTTTCATCAACTCAACATTATCAAAGGTTGCTATTATCAGCTGCTTCTTTCTCATGCACTCGGTTATATTCATCACTAGGATACTACAGTTCTCTTTGTATAAGGGTTAAAAAACCAGAGGAAAGAGGTTGTTTCCTCATTACATCAGATATACAGAAATATACAGAATCTATCGCCAAGTTTTCCAAGAGATTTCTTTCCTGAAGTCCACTCTTAGTTCTTAAGCCAGGGAAAGCTTAGTTGCTCCGTTTCCTGGAGCCTGAACCCAGATAAGTCATCAAAAGATGACCAATTCTTTACATAAAACAGGTTAAAAATTCCATCTCTACAATCACAAAGAAGTCCTTCATCATTTCTGGATAAGTTTGATATCAGACATAATATTATGAAGCTAATGAATGATTTCCACCATTCGCGGAGTCAGAAATATTTGTAAGTGCCCATCAGAAGCTGCTCAGACCAATCTGGCACAAAGTCAGTCCAAAGCAGTTAACTCTAAAGACATCATTTCCATAAGAGGAGTGTTTGAAGACGTGTGTTGTTGAGCTTATCTGTTTGAACAGTTATTGGGGGGTTTTGTGCTGGATTGAACCATTGCACAGAAAAATGGCCAAGAGACACAAACAGGTGATCTCTGGGCTTTTTAGTGAATAGTCCATTTTCATGGAACTTGAGAGCCAAGTGAAGTGGGGTGAGTGGTGACTAGATGAGTTGGCATGATGAAGGAAGCAGCTCACAAAGGCAGCCATCAAAATCTCTTTGCTCTGCTTCCCTGGAGACTCCACCAGTTCCTGGGATCACTTTAAAACTGTTCCCACATCCTCCAGCTGCCCAACATCCTCACGCTTGCAAACCCTACTCTGCAACTGTTACATCCCATGCCAGGGCACATCGTGTCTCCCTTGGGCAGAAGATGGGTTGGCCGTGTCCATCTCATCCAACAGCCGTGCTCTCCTCAGTTTGAGTTCACAGAGCCAGGGCACTCAGGACAGCCTGTGTTTATCCTATCTGCAGCAACACAAGTCCACTGCGACGTGCTCTCTCCAGCAATGCCTATCTCTTCCTGTCGGGAAAATATGATTGCACCTCCATCCAGGAGTCAGCATGAAAAACAGCATGTAACCAATATGGATATTCACAGACATAGTGGCTCAAGCCTAAGCTCAAATTCAGAGTCAATATAATGACATGGATTGTCCACAGCTTCCAGTATCATGATCCCTGCAGTTGTTCACCAAGGGTTTGACATCTGTCAAGTGAGCTTGTATTTCACAGGACAAACTCAGAACAAGCACATGTAGCCACACAATTATGCCTGCCCGTAAGGACTCAGACCTAACACATTTTCCCATTCCAGTATTATTGAAGAAACATTTCATTTTCAGTTGTGTTTTTAGAAGGCTAACAAGGGGCTCATGAATACATCAAAGTAAAGTCATATTATTCATTTACAACAAATGTTTCTGATTACATTCCCTCTGACCATTCAGACAACACTTTATTAAAAAGCTAGAAAAAAACCTGATGTTTTTCAGGACTGCCTCTCATAATCCTAGGTCCTGATCTATTTTGCACAACACAATTTGCAGAATATTCACAGGATGTGAAATGAAGCACAGGTTCCAGCTCTCTGGAAACCTGAGGTCTACTAGAAAACCACCCTCCAGCTGAGATGGAGCCATCTCCAGCAAATGCAACCAGCCATGAAAACAGTGGGAAGTACACTGTTCTACACGCATTGAAAATATATACCCTTAAGGGTATCACACAAACTACACCTTTGGTTGACTTCTGAATGCAGTCTCCAGGTGGTTAAAGCATTGACATTGCATTATTTATGGTGACTGAAATGCATCTAAGTAGCGTTTAGCAATAGAATTTACACAAAGACACTTGATGGAAAAAGCACAGGGTGGGGGGAGGAGGTTGTTTACAAAACAAGTTGCAGTAATAAAGCTGCTAGGCTGAGCCAAGAGACCTCTTAGTAAATCATTTATTCCGCAGTTTGACAATATTTACAAAGGTTTTTACATGAATTATTTACTCAAGCTTTTATAACTTGTAACGTACTGTACACAAAACAGCAAAAACACATTAGAGCTACAAACCTGGGAACATACAGTTATGCAATGACAGATGGTGGAAAGGGCTCTGACAAAGGGAAGTTTACAACTAACACAAGCAACAGCCTTTTCTATCTGTCATCAATAAAGGGCTGAGGACTAGCAGGAAAATGTGATTCAAGGAAACGAGACTTTTTTTCAAAAGCTACATTCTTTGTGATTGCTGGATTTGGTTATTTTAAAAAGAGCCTTTTGTTTTGAGTGTCTAATTCTAAGAATTACCATTTCAGTGAGTTACCACCAACCAATGAAAGGCTGTATAGCACAAAAAGACAGAGTTTACATGAAGGAAACCCTGAATTTCTACTGCTTACCCTATGGGCTTTAGGTCAATTTGAGTGATACTGTGTATGTATCTAACAAGTTTGCCCAGAGACATCACATGTATTAGTGCCTAGGCCGGGAACTTTTGTGTACAACACTCTGGAAGAGACATTCATTTCCCAAAACATTTATAAGTGAGATAAAAGAAGGAGAGTACAAGGCTGTATGTGAAAGTTTGCAGACCCTATATTGCAGATGGAGAACAGAGACAAGCACAATACCTGAGGTGCAGCAAACACCCCTCAGCACCTGGATCTCTGTACGTAGAACTGGCTCATCCATCCCCATCTCTTACTGCCCAGCATCAGTAAACAACACAATGGCTTTTAACATTAGTCACTTTTCATGCTATGAAAAAGTATATTTAGGTTAGATATTAGGAAGAAATTCTTTACTGTGAGTGTGGTAAGACACTGGAGCAGGTTGCCCAGAGCAGCTGTGGATGCCCTGCAAGTGTTTAAGGCCAGGCTGGATGAGGCTTTCAATTACCTAGTGTAAGGTGTCCCTATCCATCGCAGGGAGCTGAAAGGAGATGATCTTTAAGGTCCCTTCAAATCCAAACCATTCTATCACTCTATGATTACTTCAGCTTGGTCTCTGTCTACCAAAAAATTGAAAGAAAAGGGACCCCACCCCCTCACTAAACAAGGCACAGGTTTTGCTGCTACCATCACAGCATATTCAGCCTTTCTTCCTCAACTTCGAACCCCACACAACACACCACCACCTTCATGCTACTCCCTGATGGAAGGCAAAGGGTATCCCCACACTTGGTCATATAGTACGGGGAGTTTTAGAGATATAACAAAAAACCTAACCCTAGAGAAAACTCTGTTGGGACAGAGCATCCTCACACATCCTCCTCCTATCTGTCATGCAGGTTGGAATGTGGCATACAAGGGATCTTCTCTTCCTTGTTGACTTGAGAACTAACAGGTGTTTAAGATGAGAGGCAGGCTGTGAGGATGAGCTCTGTACAGCTGGGACTAGTGAGACCAAGGCATGAAGCCTAAAAGCTGGGGCTTTAACAGACCCAAAGGAAGACTTTACCTGTGTAGACAGCACAGATGAGGCTGTAGCTATTAACATTAAGGAGCCAGGGAGTTGTCTGTGTCCAGAATTCTGGAAATGTCTGAAAGGGGCACTCAAAAGAAGGAAGTAGAAGTGTCACACATCCAGCACCCTGATGTCCCCTACGACAACAAAGAAAAGGACAAAAAAATTGTTTGTAATCTCACTTTTTTAAAAATCTTTTCTCAAAGAAACAGCAGCTTAGGAATTCTTTTTTTGTTAGTCTTTTGTCCAAATTACCAATTACTGCCAAACTTATGGTCTGAACTAACGCGCTAAGGTTTCAAAGAATAAAACAGAATATACCAGGACGTTCCAATGACAAGCAAAAACAACACATCCAGGTGAAAGAGTAAGAGGATAAGAAACACCAAACTACAAACTACAGTCATAAATGTAGTAGCAACACAAAGGACTCTTTGTCTAGATGAATTACAGAACTGAAGGTGAAACACTGTGCCACAGACTGTACATCAGAGGTTGTGGTTAGGCAGACTGATAACCCATTGCCAATTACTACAGAGACAACAGCCACTGTCTCGTTCTGCAATGTCAAATCAACCTCTAGTGCACAGCTAGAATAGCAAGCATGAGCACAGATATAGGTACAATAAAACTAGAAAAAGTACTTAAGAAGGAAAGCAAGATCAAAGATATTGAATAGTTTCTGTCCGAGAAACAATTAGACAGTCTGGAATTCTTTGCAAAACAGATCTGAGGCGGCATCTGACAGATTTATAAAACAGCAGGAGGTTTGGAAAAAACAGCATTGCTCATTGTTTGTTGTAGTGCAAGAACTACTGGTCACCCAATGAAATTATCAGGTAGTAGGTCTGAAATAAAGAGGAGTACTTCCTGCACAAGGCATGGTTAAGTACTCGTGTCATAAGGTATTGTGAATAACACAAGCTTACACAGGCTTAAAAACAGGCAGAATCCTTCCTGGAAGAGAAGCCCAGCAAAGCCTTCGAACACACACATATTACCACTTGCTCAGAGAGTCCCTAAGATTAAAAAAACACATTGAGGAAAAATTTTGGTGGTGTCAGTAGCTATTAGCACTTTTGCATGATGAGAAACCAAAGAGAAGTGCTGAGTGTGGGGCTAATTTAATTTTCTTGAATATTCACTTCAGCTCTTTTCAAAGTGAAGATTAAATGAGTAGGAGGAGTTGGATGGTCCGTACAAGTTCACATCAAAGGAGGGGAGAGAGCACACTTCTCCAAGTTGGCTACCTAAATCAGAAAAGTTAAGATAACCATGGCTGTGTTCAAGAAAGACTATAAAGATATTCAAATGCACTCTAACTAGGGCAGGTAAGAAAGAGGAATTGCACAAGAAAACACCCGCTAGATCCCCATTTTGGTAACAAGACAAAGCTTCATTGAGAGACTGTCAGGTAAATGACAGAAAGCTCCAGTCACCAGCTAAAGTTCACAAGCTTCACTTAGTTTTCCTTCAGGTGTTAGCATGCTGTAGGTCTAATAGCAATGGATTTTTTACTTTTAATTTTTTTCCCTCCTTTTTTCACACTTCCAATTAGGTTTTCCTCCTGCTGGTTTCTGAGGATCGTTCCCTGGAGGCAGACGTGTATCCTCACCCTTATTAACTGCTTTTGAAATATTGCCACTATTGTCAGGAGCTACGCTATTGACTGAACTGCTCCGGAGTCCATTCCTGATATCTGGTAGACATGTGCCCCTCAGAGAAGTTACTATTCCTGGGTACTCCTCATCTACATGATGGAGAGAGATATTAATGTGATTTATATGAGGACAAAGCATGCAAAGCATCCACAGATCACAGCATTCAGATCACAGCAGAAGGATCTGAAACTTTATATTGCTTTCAGTGGAAGCTGCAGATGGTCACCAGTGACTTCTCTTACATGAGGTAAGAGAGTCACATAGATTAACACATCACGTACCAAGGAGTTGCACTACACCAGAGACCTCTCCAAGTGCTCCTTCAGCCTGAAGGTGTCAAGAAAAACCTCAGCTCACTAATTTTTCATATGTGAGTGCTTCAGAAAATTGAGGATACGTGTGAAAATAGGGTATTTCCAGGTGAAGTTTTGAAACAGTGGGTGTATGAGAAACATGATATAAGTTTAGCTAGTAACAGAACAACTGGTGTCAAAAATCTCCTAACATGAAGCTGAGTTTTCAAGAAATGAAATTCTTACCCAGTGACTACCACAGGCTGTAAACATAGCCAGAGACCCAATAAGACATTCTTTTTAGTAAACTTCTATTAGTAAACTTCTATTCATGTATGCATTTCCGATAAAGCCCTTAATAGTACCACCTAACACTCTCACAAGACTGGTCACAAGGGAATCCTTCATGACTCACTATTATAAATGCTAGAACCAATGCCACTGATTTGGCAGGAGTACTCATGTACTTCTGGGTTCAAATAATTACTCATTACAAAGGCTGTTCCTAAGACAACATCAAATCAATCAAATCAAATAATAACAGTTTGCAGTAGCAGGCTACCCTTAATTGATCTAGAGTAGGAGTTGGTAAACTGCATTTCTGATTGTTGACATTTTAGACATAACTCTAGTTTCTTTAAATGAACTAAGTGTTATACCTCATGTAAAGCCCTTTTATCCCAAGCTGGACTGCAAGGATGTGTTAATCTCAGTGCAGTCAGAAGGAAAGGAATTTTCCAAGAGATTTTAATCCTGTAAATAATGGTTTCATTAAGAACCATGCACGACTCCACAGGGAACTCTAAATATTAAGATCGGTAATAAAATCATTAGTTGTTCCAAGCTATTCAGCATATCATGGAGCCCTAAAAAGTTAATGACAGTTAGTTAAGCTACAGATGGACCAAACATTAGCCAGTTCGTTGAAAACTGGGTTGAAAACAACACTTCACACTGTGGGGGAGCAATCCTCAACAACAGGGCAGTACTGAAATGAGCCTTTTTAATCACTAATTTCTAATCGGTAATAAAATTTTTTGTGAGGTCTAACAGTTAAGGTTTTTTGAATGCATAACAATGACTCAAAAAAGCCTTAACAGGAGCACTGTGATTATTAAAAGTAAATCAAATGGTTGGGCCTCCTGATTTCAAACCCTCCAAATTTCCTAGAAAGTGGTCCAGATAACTTGAAAGTTTAAAGCAATCACTCTTTTCTCCTAGCAAGTCTGAGACAATATTATATATATATATCTGTATATATATATGTGTGTATGCGTGTTGCCTATGTGTAAGTAAAGCAAAATCCTCCAGATACCAAAACTTCCAGAGACCTTGACTACTGTCCAAAGCTTTATCTCAGCATGTCTTCGTATGAGCACACATTTCTAAATCACCCACTACACCTGGCCCTTAACAGCAAAATCAATCTCTGGCCACAGAGGTCCATGTGGGTCTG
This sequence comes from Falcunculus frontatus, assembly GCA_013398115.1. NCBI lineage: Eukaryota > Metazoa > Chordata > Aves > Passeriformes > Falcunculus > Falcunculus frontatus. The sequence continues at coordinate 679,564 of VZRV01010769.1, read as the reverse complement.
CACACAGTGTAGCTTTGCCATCAAGGCACAAGCAGCAATTCAGAACCGGGCAGGAGAGTGATCCTCTTCCCACTCTGATCCTGCGCCCTTCCTCAGGGGGATCGGGTGCTGCAGCAGCAGGCTGGGGTCACAGCAGGCATTCCCTTGCACATTGTGGGGTGCATGGACAGTGCTGCTGCTCTGTGTCCTGCTGCCCCTGCACACCTTGGGTCCCCTTGATGCCAACCAGCCACTGCTTCCATGTACCCCACTGCCAGTGGGAAGGGGCACCCATCAGCAAGGGGGCTGGCAGGTGGCAGCATCATGGGGCTTGGCAGATGACAGCAAGGAGTGCTGGTGGGATCCTGCAAACACCAGCACAACTAGAACTAGCTGGGACACAGCTGTTTTGTTGTAGCAATGAAGGCTCACATAAAAGGAGACAGAGATCTTGCAGGTGGCCAAATGAGGGAGGGGAAGAAGGTCGCCTGGTAGGCTTTCCTCACCTGGTTGGAGGAATTTTGCAATTAAAAAAAAAAAAAATAAACAAAACTAAAACACACACACCAGAAAAAACCAAGCCTCACTGCTCTTACCAAGTAGCTCATGGACAAGAATATCCTCTTCACAAAACAACAAGAAGGGATATTGCTGTGCAGAACAAAACCACATCCAGACCCTGATAGCTGTAGAGGTTCTTTCACCCTTCTAACAAATGCTTTGTTGAAGTGTAACGCATCCAATACAAGCTGCTACTGCAGTACTCCTGTTATTCTTTCAAATACCTTAAGAAGCCAATGAGTCAGTATTAGTCCCATAGCAAAAACACACTATTAACATTTTAGGCTCCTGAATTTTTCTGTACTTTTGAATACTTTTGACAGTTTAATATGAAAAGTAAATAGCACATTTTATCTGCAGACATTTTTCACATTTTTACAAAGAGCTTCTTTCGAAGGAGCACACTGGGTGTCCCAGTGCATAGGAGGGAAAAGAGGGCTCCTTTATTTTACATCTGCTTTCTTTAAGATTTCAGAATTTTCCACATCAAAAATAACTTTTCATCTGGTCTTCATAAAGCAAAACATTGATACCACTTTTACTTAAATGAGTGAAAGAAAAAATGTCAGTGACATTTTTAAACACTAGGCTTAGAAACTAATACTTTATATTTAACAAAAAATGCCCATTAAAATTCCAAGATTATACAGAAGATTTATGTCACCTCTGCCAAAACACATTACCTAAGAATTCTGTTCCAAACAAACAGATAAAATTTCCATTTCTACTTTTGTATACATCCATGTACTAATGTACCCATTCTAACAATTAGGTGATAAAAAAACTTCCCTGCTATTGTCCTAACAAGCTTCATAAATGTAGTGACAGTGGTGCTAAATTAAGTATACTTTGGGCTAATTTTACGTTTTTATCACAATACTGGAGAAGTATTAGGAAGCTATTATTTTGTCAGCTTTCTCATTTAGCAAAGCAGCTTCAATTTATTAACAGTGTGGAGTGTGAATGAATCAATATGTTTCATTGGGCAATGTGTCATTTGTTAATCGGATATTGATGAGATTATTGACGCGCAGCTAATTAATCTCAAACCCTGTGCTAGCCTTCATATGTTTCCTTAATTATGTTCTTCATCTTAGTCTTCCAACTTTGGCATGCAGACGCCGGCTTGTAGACAGTGAGTGAAGTAAGCTGTCAGAGTGTTTTTTCACACATTTACAATCCCTTGGCAGCAAAATTATTTTCCTACTTGTAAATAGGTATCAAAAAAATATTTAATAATATTTGCCAGAAGATTGATATTGATTTGGCAAGGAGTCACTCCAAATTAGCTTAGCAAGAGATCTTGCATCAGAAGAAGCATGCTTAAATAGATATATCTAATGAGCATTAAATAATTATGAAACTATAAACCTGTAATCATTGGGAAGTACTAAAATTGCTTCTCAGCAGTCATTATCATTGAACTCCTGGCTAAAGAGACATTCTACAACAGTTTCGTTTTCCCTTCCTGCTGCAAGAGGACAAATATATTTTGGGCTATTTTCTTTTACCAGATGGCCAAGTTTAGCAAAAGGAAAGCTGCCTTTTTCATGAGATATAAAAGACAGGAATAATTTCACAGGGTGTGACAGGGGTCACACACCCTAATTTCATGGGTGCCAACAGAGGTCTGGCTGAGGAGGGGGCAGGGTGGGTTAGTTCATTTTTGAGCATCCCCTTCTGGCTGCGGGCACAGCCCTGCAGTGGGACATGAAGACTTGCCAAGAGCTGTTTTGCCCATTTCGGCTGGAGTCAGCTGAGGACACCGGCATCCCAGGCGCCACGGACAAAGAAAGCTGCAACAACACAGCTCGGTGGGGTGGCACTCAGCTAGAAACCCTTTGTGCTACCTACTCTGGCACAGTAGCTTTAATGGAGATACGATTTGCATCAAGCTTATTGTTGTCATATTTTTAACCCCACAAAAATACACCCAGTGGGACTAGGAAGTAAAGCAAATCTCAGTAAGGCCTCTGCTAAGTAAAACACAGTGAAGCTGTGCTACACAGGAAAGGGTCTTCTCCAAACAGCAGAAAGAAAGATGCTGAATACATTCTGATTTATGAAAAATACCACTTAATGTGTCTACTTCACCTCTACAATATCTGCCTTAAGCTCCAAAACAATATATTAATTTTTTTAAAATAAGGGATCTGGAGCACTCTAGAGTAAAATTATCAGTTGTCAGCTATAAAAAAATGAGAGCAAAGGCAGTTTTTATTCCCTTCCTCTATTTCATGCCTAGCCTGATTTTTAAGGAGGAAGAAGAAAAGAGATTTTGTGGGTAGAGACATGGTGGACTGGTAATCCTAGCACAACTAAAAATCTGCCTGGTATGTTCTTCTCACACAGGACTAACCTTATCACCAAGTTCAGAGTCAGGCAAGAAATTCCCTTAGATCCCTTTAGCAGTAAGTGGGGGAGTAAATTTTTTGTCCCTGCCTGTAACCACCAGGGTGACCTACCTTTGAAAATCTTCTGCTATTGCAGGGACCTAGGACACTGGTGAGAAGACCTACATTACAGTGCACCTTACCAGCCTTTAAAGCTTTCAAGAGGGGTTTAGCACAGCATCTCAGTGCTCCATACTTACAGGCACTCGGAAAAGGCATTTTTCTCTGGATTCATCATGCACTGTGATTACCAAGGCCTCATTGGGTAACTCAGACAGCTCCTTCCAGTCCCCTTCCAGGTAATCCTAAGCTTTGGACTTCCAACTGGCTATTTGCATGACAGCTTTGAGGAGGCTGGGAGAGAAAAGCACCTCTGGTACCCTGGGCCATGACTTGGGGTAGAAAGGGAAGGTCAAGTTAACTAACGGGCAACGGAGAAAAGGCAGGTGGTTTTCCAAGCCAGTTCAGAATTGGGCCTTCCAGATAGGATAATTTGAAATAAACTGTGAGGTGAAAAGGGTCTTTAAAGAATCATGGAGATACTGCAGTACCTCTCCAAAAATTCAGACAACAGAACCATAAATGGTCCTTAGCTTTCAAAACAAAATCAGTCAGGTAACAAGCAATGACTCTAGGAGAATCCGTGTTACCTGTGCATGCCTCATGTATGAGAACAAGATTACCATGTTTCAGCTAGCAATGTTTCATCTTCTTTTAAAAAAACAGCCTTTAACAATGCTGCCACAGAGCTCCTAGTTTGTATATATTGAAAGAAAACCAAAAATATAAGAACTGCACAGCTCACTGTGTCTTGCAAGTTTAATCACACCCACTTGAATATATCTCTTATCTTACAGTACAAGGTTTCACCCCCCAAAAAAAGGAAATCAATGTCTATTTTATTCCATATTTATAGAGATCCTTCTAAAGGGAATCAATGGGCTTCTAAATCTCAGATAACCAGCACTGACTTTGTCGGTAACCTTCAGCATCATAACAATATTCAGAGTTGTTCAGTTCATTTTTTTCAAAATGCCGACCAACAGGTTTGTGTTGTGATTTGTTTTAGAGAAAGCAAGAATGATAAAAACTTTATTTGATTTGACACTACGGCAGTTATCGTCCTATTTGGCCTTTGTTTCTGTTTGTCATCTATAATTATTCTCTGCATAAATTATCACGTTTGACTACAGCATTTATGATCAGTGAGTTCCTTAATATGCCATTATCAAAACCTTTTCGGTGATATATTTACTCAGTAAGCTGAAAATGCAACCTGAATGTAACACGTATTTTCTTAAAGTCTTCTAGAACTAATGAAAAGAATAAGAATACCTATGTTTTTCCTGAGCATCCTATATTGGCGAATTATGATCTGTAAAGCACTCTGTTCACAAGAGAATTCACAGCATCCCAAAACAAAACAATTAACCCTTACAATGCCAAGTTAACCAGTGCACACCAAATCTAGTCAGATCCTCCCCCTTTCTTTTCTTCTACTCTTAGAAGAAAAGAAAAAATCAAAATCACCATGGGAAAGTAAAACAAAAAACTTCACTTTTTTTTTTTTCCAAAACACAGGTTATTCTATCAATATTAACTTCTCAGTCAAACCAAAACCATAACATTATTTGCATTGCTATATGGGAAAACTTTTCTCTACACAGAAGTGGGGTTATTGATGTTGGTATTGGTGTTTGCTGTGGACATAACAGCCCTGGGAGAGCCATCCCATCCAACGGCCCTTCCCAGCTAATCGAGCTGTGGCAAAAACAACATGGCTTTTCCAGCGTATTGTCTATTCTGCTCCATCGGAAGTCAAACATGGGATTTTATTCTATTTATAAGCCTTAAGATATTTCTGCCATGTATGAATGTTGTTACACTCCCAAAAGATGATTATAATTTTCAAATATCTTGCACAGTTGCTACTTTATGCATCTAGTCTCAGTTTTTTTTCCCAATGCTAGTGCTTGCTTGAACCTGACTTTCTATTTGTAGAGTGTTTTAAGAGAGCTGAGAGCAATAACTTACTTTTCCTAAAACAATATATACACATGACCATTCTCTATCATGTCTAAGGAGTCATTCCCTTCCTAATTCCCCATTAATGCAAAGTTATTTCAGATTCCCATCAGGGAGAAAACAGAGGGTCTGCATTTGGATGGTGTGATTTAACACTGAAATAGGAAGCCTTCTAATAGCAGGAATACACATTGCCTTCTAAACAAATATTGGTTTATAACTGATCAGAGGATTGAAGAATCAGAGTCAGAAGTCGAGGCCAGCCTGTGTTTCCATTTTTACACCTGCATCAGTGTGTTGCTTATTTTTCAATGGAGCTGCTCCAAAAGTGGGGTAAGTGACAGGAGACTTGTGACCCATCAGCACGGTTTTTCTACAAACAAAGCTCTTTAATACCCATTCTCTGAATTTCCCTACATGCTGCACATTCTACCCAGTACACCCTACATTTTCAAAGTCTATTCTACATTTTCTTAATTCTAATTAAACAAATCTTAATCTTGACTTTAATGGCTGCAATTATGATACTTCATTATGTTAAATGTTAGTTGCAACATAAGAATAAATTGTATAAACAGTTTAGCTGCAATTGCATGGAGTCTAACTGTACATTACTCATTAACAAGATGTGGGTAGCAGCAATTATAACATTTCCTCCTAATGTCCCTATTTATTGAGTCTCAGCAGCAAGCCCCCTTTTCACAACACACACTGATTGACGATAGCAGCTTTTGTACTTGTGAAGAACAGGCACAGGAACCTGCTGTGTGCCTGTAACTCAGATCGATGGAAGTACACATTAGCTCTTAGCCTCACAGGCCGGAGTTCCTGAAGGTCAAAATAGCCATCAGCATCACTGTAGGGTACAGAAATCATTTCACAAATTGTGAACAAAAACAACACAACTAGCTTTGCAGTTTGATTATTGTTTATAGATACAGCAAGCCAAAAATTAAAGCATAGCCTTGAGGCAGCGTAATTATTTACAGCTGAAGACTCATATCATTATTAGCATGCTCCTAATTGCTTGAAGTTATATCAATGTTAGCTGATTTAACACATTTTTGATAAGAGGCATGGAAATTGTTTTCTGTGCATATGGAATGCTGGATTGCTTCTTTATTTTTTAAAAAAGCCTTCCCCTGTCTTTCAAACTGGCCCTTGTTTGCCATTGAAAAAAAGCCCCACACCCATAAATTCTCCTTTATTCTGTATGTCTGTAACTATCACTGAAGTACTTTGTCATGTTTCTGTGGAGCCATATATTTGAATTTAGCTGGACTAAAATCATGCCAAGTTTCAGCTTTCGCTAACAATGGACTTGATAATTTCACATCAATATCAACTAACTAGAGAATAAATCACTCTTTGTTTTGGGTGACACATCTTAATCTATTACTTTTCCCTACAGTACTTGAGCCGAAATCCAGCTGAAGGAAAGCAATGTGGAGAATCTCACGGTGTGAAGTGACATCTGCATCAGAGACTACCTCACAAACACCTATCCTGGAGACAGACACGAGTTATCTACTGCTACATTACTGTATCCAGTTCCCCTGATCTACAGAAAAGGCAAATTAAGTTTGCCACTAATAAACCAGAGCAACAAATAACATGGGAACTTTTCATATAGATCAACCCGTAACTTGTCCCCTCAATTTGCTCCTCTCATTCAAACCAGGAGAGCAGTCAAGCACTGACAGGCGCAAAGCCTTGAGCCACTGCTGGCCAGACACCAGGAGAGGCGAGTCAGTGCTGGTGAGGGCAGGAAGCCAGGACTGTCTGGGAGGCAGGCTGGGGATGCTGCTAATAAAGACAGGGAAAACTCCCCCTCCCAGCAAAGGCTGTATGAGTAACTGTTAAATTTAACATTTCTGAGGTCAGGCACACTATTTCAACAGTGTACATAATGCAGCACAGACTTCTCAAGGAAAAGCAAATACAAACATGATCTTATTTTCCTTGTGTAACTTCTTTCACGTATTTATGTAGAGCACTTTAATCTCCGCATCAGGTATTTCTACTTCTTGAGTCACACTGGCTGGAAGCAGAAAGAGCCTGTTATTTTGTGAAGGGAGCTAAGGAAAAGCAGTGGGTACTGCCCATGGACCTACTGTGGTCTCCATTTCACCCTACACAGCAGCATGGAGACCTTGGAAAAACCACTTTCCCCAGCAGGAAGAGCTCAACCCACAATGGAGAAGCAGCAGCGGGGAGAGGGCTATTAAGTTTTGCTCTTCTTAGTAAAGTGAAGGCTGTCAGGACTGGACTGGCACCAAGGGTGTGCAGAAAGGTAGAAGTAGGCTCACTCTATTTCTGTCTGTGTTATATAGACACCTCAGCCCCTGTGATGCAACTGGCAGGGATGCTGAAGATCCCAAGCATTTTTCCACTTCTCCCCTAAGCACAAGGTAAAGTATACATGCAGAATTTCAAAGTAATTAATCACATCCTTCCATAAATTTTGGCTCCGCTACCTAAAGATTCATTTAATTGGGCTAATTGTTTTATGGAAGTGTAACAAAGAACAGGCCAAATAATTACAGACTGGGCTCTTTTAAAATAATGGTCCAACTGCTGAAATTTGCAGCATCTGGCTACTGAGTGGAGTAATGTTAGATGAATTATATATCATAGTCCAGTGAGGAAAATCTTCCATTTTTGTCTGTGAATGGGGAAATAAAAGACTGCAATAGCATGTGAAACTGTCATAACAGCTTTTCACGGTTGAGACACATTAAATTACTAGCAATCAATATCCTGAGAAAAACTTAAAAGAAATAGATTTTCTAGGAAGGAATAAAGGAGTGCACCCCGTTTTAACTGGGAGCTTTATTTTGCCCAGCACTAAAGAAGTTGTAACAGCTGCAGAGATTGAAGCTGAAACAAAAAAACCCTAACCTACTGACTTCACAGGGGACCTTGGCTGGGAACAAAAGGATGCAGATTTTAAGGATAATATTCTTACACACAGTGCTCAGAGAAACAGAATTCCAGGGAGAAGCTGATGTAGGCCAAGTAAGAGCATGTCTTGAGGCTGCAGAAGACCAACTCTTTGCTATTCCTCCGTCATATATTTTAAAACTAAATGACTGCCTGTTTTTCCTCACTAGGTGCTTGGTACTCTTGGCATCTTATAAATGGATCTTCTGCAACCCAGCCTGATTTCCTGAGCTGACAAGTCACGGATCCTGCGATGACACATGGATTTTCTGCTGCGTGACTCGTGTGCCTAGTAGTTCTTAACAGTTTTTGTTTTCCGAGTCTAGCTGGAGTCGCACGGCGCTAACAGTCAAAGAGAGCTAATACAGTAAATGGAAACTGCTGTCAGTATGAACCAGATTAGTCAATCCCTATAGCACAAGTGAATTTCAGATAGCAGCTCAAGCATGACCACTATGATCACAGCCTGGTGTTTATGTATACACAGAAACAATGAAGTGGCCTGGCAATTACTGGAAATACATTCCTCAAGCTTTCAGGCTATGCCAAGCTTAAAATTGTGGTCAGCTCATGTGGGAGAAACTAGATCAACTTGGATTGCATTGCAGCAGTTGTAATTGAATTGTATATTTTGCCTTTCTATAAAACTTCCAGTGCTAAGTGTACGGCAGCCTAAACGACCATGACATACAGTGCTTTCCATGCCTCCAAAACTCGCAGGTACACAGCTGTGCCGCCTCTTCCCTTTTCCTGCACGCCCCACCAGCACAGCCAGACACCATGCACCACCCTGCCTCTCCAAACCTGGGACGGAGCCACATCCAAACCCGAAGCAGCTGGTGATGGAGCCCCTGGGATTTGCTGTGACTAGCGACGGAAAAAACACGGCTTTGGAGCAGAGTCTGGCCCTGCCCCAGTCAACAGGAGCTCTGCTGCTCCCTTCAGCTGGGCTGGGGTCACAGCCCGCAAGTTTGCACAAGGAGCTGACAGTTTGGTGATTAGAACATCTACCTACCACAGTGAAGTTTGCAAAATAAGACAAAAAATGCCATCTTTTTTCCTTTTCTTTTTCTCCTCCCCTAACTACTCTTTCATCAGTTTTTTTCTATTGCAAATTCTTGGTCTTTTCCAACCTAAAGGATTCTATGACTCTGGCCTTTACAGTTCCTTTTCTCTTCATCTTAGTATTTCAAATAATTCACCGACATTTTAAATATATATATATATGTATGTATGTATGTATGTATTTTTAAATATAACATATATATATATTAAATCATTTCCTTGTCTCATGTACTGCACTGACCCATGGTCACCCTGGCTACTGGCAAAGCTTGGCCACCCTCATCCTGTCCTCAGCGCCTGTCTGGGAACCCAAAACCACAGTCTGTCAGGTAGTAAACTCATGCCCACCTTCATAATATTTTAAACTTTTTGACTCCTGTTGAAAATACTGCACTTTCTTTAATTTTCCTCCTTATTTGATAAGTCAAAAGATTTCTGTGGAAAGTAATTTGGCTAAGGTACAGTTTCAAAAGCAAGTTTTCTATATAAAGCAGTTTTCAAGAGAATTTCTAGCTCAACACGAGTTGGTTAAAGCTCTTCCCTTTGCAGCTTCTCTACCTGCTACACCAAAGGAACAAAAAGCCAGAAGCAAACCCTTCCTCACCTCTCCCTGAAGGACCAAAGATAAAATGCATGTACCTATGTAGAGAATGAACATATCATATGATTTCTTTTTTAAGTAGAATTGCATAACTCTGGACTTACGAAGGAGCTCCTACAACTTCTATTCCTGCTCTCCAAAATTTCTAAGCTACAGTATCTATTATGTATAGCAGTTTACCCTTTTTCACCTATCAAAGCAGTCTACCTCTTTTTTCTTACTTAAAATTCAGTTCTGCTTCCCAGCATTTAGGCAGCACCATCAAAAAGCGACAATTGGGCTGGAAAAACCAAAGGCGAGCTGTAATTTAAAGAAAACTTGCATCAATTTAAATCTTCTATTGTGTAATACTAGAATGCCACTTAATACTTGGCTAGGCTTCTTAAATACTGAAAATCATGTTGGAGAGAACATGGGGGGAAATTTACATATTTCACTTGCTCAAGGGAAGAAGGCAATATTTACCCAGACATTTTTGGACATTCCATCATGCTTTAACTGGAGCAAAGCTTTTAGTTAAATAGTTCTCTTCTTGAAAATACATCAATACTTCTAATTACAAAGCTATGCAGGGAAGAACACGTTGTATACCAAAGTTGAGATGACTTCTACTGGGGGAAGGGAAATGAAATTTCAGAAGTTGATTTTTATTGTACTCTATCATTTGGCCCCCAGATCAGAACAAATAAACCATTTTCATTGAAGCTGCTTCCTCCGGCCACTTTTTGTTGCAGAAATTTGTTCTAAGGCGTCTCCTGTCAGTGCTTCCCATCGTTCTCCAAAGTTTGCATTTTTTTAATATATATAAATTTTACTGTCCATGGCAATAAATATCATTTCTGTCATCTGCAGCTATCAATATGTCTCAGGGACTGCTTTTCCATCTCATGTGGTTATGACGAGCTTTCAGATTTGGCCCCCAGCACTGATCCCTTCTTGGCTCAAGAGCAAAGTAAATCTGCAATAGCCATTAACTATTACTTTAACTAGATCTGAGGCTTCAAGAACCCTACTGCAGTCTCTTAGCTCACTGTTGCACAAAGAGCTGCAAATGCCAAAATGATGATGACGTCAAATAAAAGTGCTATTTCCTGGAAGGTCCAGGTGTAATGGTCAAAATCGTTCCCATTGCAATGAGCATGAATTTCACAGGTATAATAATGATGCTGAAGCCATAGAAACAAACCCAGGGATGGAGCCATGTATAAAATTATGGTGCACATCCTATGGGATTGAGACTCATTTCCCAATCCCCTGTTGTAGGGAAATGCCCAGCTGCAGCCAGGACCCACAGCAGGATGGGACTCCAGGTGGCCAAAAGACAGGAGCACACCCAAAGTGAAAACCCAGAAACACAGGCAGAGCAAAGCTCGTCTCTTTGAGTTGGGCCATCTCTTTGAGTACCCATCAAGATGGAGGGGTATGTGGCTTCTGTGAAACACCTCTAAACAGTAACAAAAACACTGCTATACAGATATTATTATAGTTACTTACTTAAGAGAAATCTGGGACTTACATGATTAAGCAAGTGAAAGCCAGAGGAAAAATACCCCACAGTTTAAACTCTCTCCTCTTGCATGTACCAATAAGGCTTTATATATCTGTATAATATAGACTTCTTACATTATTCAGCCAATGGTCTGTAATTAGAGATCAAAAAGCATTCCCACAGCTCAAGATACATGCACACACAGTATTCTGTGTGCTGCTATGCCCAAAAAAATAATTTCTCTGTCATATTACAGCAAAAAACCAGTGCACATTTGCAGGAAATATAAAATATTTCTAACTTGAACACTAGATCTTCTTCACCCTGTCTAAAGTAAAATTATCTTTTATAGCTGATCCTTCTTAACTTCAGTTTGACTGTAAGTTCTGGAGAGAAGCCAGATAGTCAATGTATGTGCCCCTCTGGTGATACCTATGGCTTAAGACAGACTATTTGAAACAGAATCAGAAATCTCCTTTCTTCTTCCTGAAAAACTTTTTAGCTTCCCCCACATTTTCATGCTAGCTTCACATTGAAAAAGTATACAACAGTGTTATTTTTATCATGGGACACAGCTTTCTCATTCCCAGAATAGGATTTGTAGGAGAACACCCAGGCAGAGTGAAACCTGCCCGCTTGCGTTGCCCAGCCTGCTGCATCAGCTGCTCTGTTTGACAGCTGAAAACTGCATTTTCAGTCACCAGTTCTTGCAACTTTTCAGAGCTCTTGCGTCAGCTACTGCAGTCTGTGGAAACTGGTGATGGGGAAATCTGTGCAACGGCTGAGAAATGGAAAGGGAAACCCTAAGCAACCATGTAAAATACACATGTGGGGCCGCAGCTTGTCATTATGGCCATGGATGTGTCTCAGCCTCTGCCTCCATCAGCTCGAGGACCATAGGCAGCCTCTCTCCCACAGAGCTTATTCCAGCCAGATGTTTGTATAGAAAGTAGGTACAGACAAATGTCAGCATCACTTAAGCAATGCCTAAACACGTGTTCATTCACGCTGCAGACGTCTCACCACTGCAATGCTGTGCTTGTCCCCAACACTTCAAAGAGGCCCTCAGAAGCCAGCTCTTTGTGTGGTGTGGCGAAGGCAGCATTGTTCTCATTACCACTCACAGAACTTGTATCCAACCATTAAATTATATAGCTTTCATCTGTTCCTTAAGAAGACAAGGCTAATGCAATCATGCTGAGTACGTGCATGTGTGTGTCCATCCATGTATCTCCCAGCCGTTTTTGAGCATCTGCCTGACTTTGATCACTGCTGGCAGAAGGTCAGAGACCTTGACAACACCAAGCTCATGAAAATTGTCAGGAAAATGAGCACCTGGTCTGTTATAAGGGAAACCTACTTACAGGCCCAAAGCAGAAAAAGCTTCCCAGCTCACCCTTGGACTCTAAAGGATCCAGCATGAGTCACAACAGCAAGAGAAACCAGGCTCTGCCAGTGCTGCAGTTTGTTGAAGCATCATAGCATAGCAGCAAGAGTCACCACAAGCTGTGGCTTCCACAAGGTACCCTGATCCCCCAGGGACCCCACTCTGCCTTCAGCCAAAGGCTTAAATACCCCTTGGTCAATGCAGTTGCTTCACACAGCTCTTATTCCAAAGAGAGAGAGAAACACCATGACATTTCCCACCCATATCACCTCTGGCAACCTCGACATGCCAGCTGAACCATTGAGGATTCATGACGTAACTCTGATGGACCACAAGAAAACCCTGATCTTGCAGGAGTCCACAGGACTTTCAGTTTCAGAAGAAAACAGAGCTGGAAGAGGCATATGTGTTGGGGAGAGAAAATCACAAAAAAAATGTGGTGAAGAAAGTGTAACAGGATGCTTTCTTGCAGACATTTTTTAAGGAAAGGAAAAGGAATATCTTTCCTTGAAATCAGCTACAAAGATAGTTTACAAAAAAAAAAAATAACACTGCAGTTCCTCTGGATTTAAACTTCTACATTCACACTGTAAATAGATTTAGATATTCTTATCCCCTTCCCTAAATAGAAGCACAGTGAGCTGGGAAGTCAATCCACATACACAGTGTGATCCCACAAATACTGCAGAGTCTGTTCAAGACCTCTTCCTGGTCTTAGAGTTGCCTGCTGCTTCTAAATTAACCAAAAGCATTTCAATAAGCAGAAGACAAACAGGCATGGAAGTTGTCTCCCTTCAAATATATTCCTATTACTTAGCTTCAGAGGTCCTATGCATAAGAATTAACCTCACTAAAAGGTCCTTCTGAAAATGCTACATTTATAAATATAAACATATGTACATGTATGCACCTGCACCTATATACAGACACTGTGCACAGAGTCCCAGCACAATAAATATGGCCAGTTGCTACACTTTTGCATGCCATGCACAGTGACATCCTCACAGCTGCCAGAAGAGCACCCTTTTGATATACAAACTACAGAGGTGAACTTCAGCTATTTTTAATGAAATACAGTGAACGCTGCTTCTGGCAAGCGAACTACACAAGCTAATATTTAAACAGCAGTAGCAATAAAAGGTATTAGTTCCAAGCAGCAAAGATTTACATTAAGAAAAAGAAAGGTTTTTTCTCCTTTTTTTATTTTCCTTTTCAGAAAAATTTGTGGTTTCAGGTAATCACTCACATCAGCAGGGGCTGTGTTCTGTTTCTTGGCCCACATGGCTGCTGCTTGGGCACACGAGTCTAAGTCCTAGCACAAATCAGATTTTTAATTCGCAGGCTGCCTTAGCTCTTGCCTATTTTTTTACTTTTTTTAATCATCTTACTAATGCTTCGATAAAAACAAGTTAAATATCCCTGCATCCTATCCTTCCACCACTTCAGCTGTAGACTTTATTCAGACAACAAACTGAAAACTTTTTTGACTGGTCTGAAAGTCAATTTAAAAAGCCCTTTGCCTGCACTTTTTTTTTACTTCATTTGTGAAATATTTTATATTGTTTTATTTTGTTCAACAAAACACTGAAAGGCAAAAAAACCCCTTTTGCTTGCTAACTATATAAGTCATCACAAAATTGTTTCAAAGAAAATTTCACAGAAGATTGTTTAAATCCCAAAATCCATGCATACCTTCATTTCTTGATAAGCCAAGGCATGCTAGCACATAGCTAGGGAACCATAGTTCCCAGCCAGTCTTCAAATCCAGCTGCCACAGCACCTACTAGTGTACTGTTGGGATGCTGGTATTTCCATGTGCAACTGGTGTATCTTAACATGTAATTTTAGCATTTCAAGGCCTAAAACAAGGTATTTCAACCAAAGACAACCATTCCATCGGTTGTAAAATAAGCCATTCACATATTTCGTGCAAGTTAAGGCATCTCTCATATATCATCACACATACACCAAGGAACAAGGCTCTTGGAACTACCTCCATAGTATATCCCAGATATATCAGCAAGGTTAAATTCTTTAGTATAAACTTATTCCTGAAAAACGTTTTGAAATTATTTGCAAAGGGACAGGCATGAATTTCAGTTTAAATTATTCAATATTATTGAAAAATTTTGAAGATTCATTCCTTGCATGATACTCAGCAACCATAAATGTAGAACACAGATCTTGTAGTTCACCCGATGCAACACTTCCTTCAACATGCATCATATGCAGAAGATGAAGAGCAGACACATCTCTTCACCCTTGTGATCAGTGACAGGACTCAAGGAAATGGCATGGGTCAGGGGAGGTTTAGGCTGGATATTAGAAAAGAGTTTTTCACCCAGAGGGTGGTTGGGCCCTGGAAAAGGCTCCCCAGGGAAGGGGTTACAGCACCAAGCCTGACAGATTTCAAGAAGTGTTTGGACAATGCTCTCAGGCACATGGTGTGATTCTTGGGGTGTCCTGTGCAGGCCAGGAGTTGGACTCATTGATCCTGATGGGTCCCTTCCAACTCAGTATATTCTCTGTAACAACTGGAAAGAGAAGCCTGGAAAAGGGAAGACTCCAGGGAGACCTTAGAACAGCCTTCCAGTTTCTAAAGGGGGTCTACAAGAAAGATGGAGAGCAACATTTAACAAAGCCACATAGAGCTAGAACAAGGGGGAATGGCTTTAAACTGACAGAGTATAGATTTAGATTAGATATTAGGAAGAAATTCTTTACTGTGAGGGTGGTGAGGCACTGGAACAGGTTACCTAGAGAAGCTCTGGATGCCCCATCCTGGCAGTGTTCAAGGCCAAGTCAGATGGGGCCCTGAGCAACCTGGTCTAGCGAAAGGCATTACTGCCCATGGCAGGGATGTTGGAACTAGAAGATCTTCAAAGTCCTTTCCAATCCAAACCATTCTATGATTATGGTCTTGTTCAGATTAAGTGCCTACCATTAAAAACAAGATAATAGTAATAAAAATAGTTTAATTCTTTGGAGCTGGTCACATCAGAGAATAAGTGGAAGGAAATTATCTATCTGGTTTAAGATAAAGAAAAATAAAGCATGGCCCATCAGACAGGTTTCAATTTCAGAAATCTATTCAATATTATATGAGCAAAAGCAGCACTTTTAATTTTTTTTTCTCTGCTTTTATTTATAAGTGGTTAAATAAGTAGGAAAAAACCATCTATATGTCTGCATGTGGTTTCATTAATCAGCTTGATGCACCACAAACTGAGAAAACAAAATTTTCACTTCCCTTCTACTCTAGTGAAAGTGCAGTGTACAAGTTGCAGCCAATATTCCTGACCTCCGAGGTAAAAATTACATTGACTGAAGGCAGCCTGAAATTCCCTTGTCACATTATTATCTCTAAGTTCATATGAAGCCCTGTAATTACAAACAGCTTTTAAATTCCATTGAAAAGTGAAAGGTTTCAGATAGCCTGGTAGAAGTGAAATAACAAACAATCCAAAAAAAGAAAAAAAATGAAGTTGTTGTCTCTTAACTTAGCTGACTTTTCCGGGGAAGCAGAAGGGGAAGGCTGGCCAGGCTGCTATACTGGGTGAGTGGTGGGCACGCCTACCCTACCTATACCAGACCTGGCCCCACAGGACTCAGGAAAACACAGGGCACTTAGTTCTCTCTCAGCCATGAGTACAAGCCCCTCACATTGCACACAGACACACCTAAAGCCTAATTCACACCCAGCACGGGTGAACAGCAAGGGTGAATTTGTCTTCTGGATCCTATTTTCTTGTCCTGTCCCTGTGTCCAAGCAGAGCCTAAGCAGCTATGCCAACACATGACTTCTATTACAGTCAGGGGGTTGCTGCCACAGCTATGTTAGCCCTGGGGCAAGATAAAACAGCATATTCCCCTTCTAGTCAGTATTTCCAGCTTCACATTAATGGAAGCTCCGGACAAAAATAAGAGATGCGTCTTTGCAACTACTGGGACTACTGGATTTTCTCCTCCATGTTCGCTTGGTGGTTTTGAATTAAATCAAATCGGAGGGCTGGGAACGAGCACTCTCCCAAAATAGCACAGTTCAGTCTCGTTGCAGGGAAATCGTGGGTCTCCAGTTTCTGCTGTGGACACGGCCTCTGACTCGGGGGTTCCAGGCTGAAGTCTCCCGGCACAATTTCGTCAAAACCTCTTCAAGTCAAGACAAAAGTAAAGCCATGAATACTCCTTATTGCAAGCGTCTCTGCTGAATAGCTTGGTATTGCCCTATTCCCTATGACAATGGAGTTAAGGGAATGAAACATGTTGTTTGGAAACAGTAAAAAGCTGTCAGCAGTAACCACTGTCAATACTCATGCTGGGCTAAGCTTGGTACTCCCGCTTGTCATTTATTTATTTTCTTATTAAAAAACATGTTTGATATAAAGCAGTTCTGTATGCAAGCAACAATGCCAAGCTAATAAACCAGTGATTAATTTTGTTCTTGTCCTAGGTTTGTTTTCTTCTTAATAGTCTACGTAAATACATTCAAGAAAACATTCATTTGCCTAGACTTTATGTGGTATGAAGCAAAGCCAGAAGCATTTTGCAACGGCAGCTAGTTGTCACAGAATAACTGGGCGGGCAAACAGAAAAGAAAGACATGAAAACATATTTAGAGAGCTGCATGCAAGCTGTAGAAAGGAACAAGAGACATTGCAATTTAAAAAAAAGTTGCTCAGCATTTTTTAAAATGCTGCCAATCTAAGAAATGGTGTTGCAGTCTTCAGATGGCAAGAAATAGCCAGATAGGGAAAAGCAAAAAGAGAAACCATTAATAATTTTAGAGACAAGAATAAATAGGAATGTTTTGACGGAGGTCTGGACTGGTCACTTTGTACAGATAGTGGTGCTTAAGATTTTAAATACATTATCTGGACATCTTCCCTTTAACAGCCAGCAAAAGGCATAACTCATATAGAGAAATCTGATATTTGTCACTTATTTCTGTGCCTGGGCTGTAGCAGAACAGTGCTGGTAGCAAGTTTTCTTAGATAGTTTTTGGTGCCACCAGCTGCCTTGTTCCAAAACAGTGAGGGGTATGCTCCTTCACAAGAGCAAGGAGGAAAGTCATTCATGGAGCACAAGAGGGCTGTTAACGCTGTACAACCGGTCAGAACACTCCAGATCTCAGGATGTTCTGCATACTTCTCATGCTAACAGTTTTACAGACAAAGAAGAAGAGAACTCACTTTGCCAAACTGAATCCCCCCTCATAAAAATTCTTCAAACTACAGCAAAGCTTGAGAAACAGAGAGCAACATCACGTTCTACCTCCCTTTGGGGCAGTGGCAGCAGAGGACTCACTCCTACTGGTTTTTTGCACGCCCTCGGTTATTGCCAACTCCAGTGGCAGTTTAGGTCATGCAAAAAATACAGAAATAGAAAGATAAAATAGTCATGTTCCCTGTGCTGGATGGTGGGAGATAAACAGTCCCCTAGGAAAAGTTGGGAGCAATAGCATCACTTCCAAGAGGTGCAACCTCAATGCACTAGGAGGTCATTAAAAAAAAAAAAAAAGCCTAGAAAACATTTATATTCTATTATACTCGTATGTATTCTATTGCACAATAGAAAAAATATTGTTCATTTAATCTTTTTGCCACATAGTATTGGAAAGCTATTTTAAAAATGCTTTGAAGAACACTCCAGAATGTTGCTGGTATTGTTTTCGTAATTCCAACTTAGCAGGCTACAGAGGAGAAAATGTTAATGAATAATTAAAGAAACTTCTACTAAAAATGCCCTAGCAAGTAATTTTTCTGAAAATTATATAAACACAGTCATCCTGTCAACCCCGATATCTGTATGGCCACCCAGGCCACACTGTGTAAAAGCCTTCCCATTAAAGAAAATAGATCCATAAAATCAAAGTGTCTTAAAGCTTTCAAGCCTATAAGAAAAATATCATGGTGAGTGACAAGCAAACTTACTCTATTTTACACTGTGCATGTGAATTAGTGTACAAGATGCTGTCACTGAAGAGAGACAAATTCAAAGCCAAGACCTTTGCATTTGGTTCTAGATAAGGTATAGGGCTATCTTATCCCTGGAAAAGGATTATTCAGTAGCCCAGCACCATCTCCCACCCCAGGAGTCTCTCTGTACTGCTTTCACAGCTTTTGGTTTCAATGAAGCATAACCAGTGTTGGTAGGAAGTTGTTGCCAAGGTTATCTCTAGTAACTAAATCCAGCCTTTATGTGGTTTTAACAGACAATTTGAGATGGAGACAGACAATTTCTTCGAGGGAGAGCCAAATAGCTGACTTTCAGGGTAATGTAATCCTGGAAGGTCATTGCAAAGTAAATGCGTAAGCAGCACAATCTCTGTTGTTGGGGTTTCCCCCCATCTCCCAGAACATGGGATACAGGAGTGAAAGTCTTCAAGCGTACAGAGGCCAAAGTGCAGCCTGATACCTCCAGGTGTACTGATACACAAAACAGCATGGGAGATCTAAGAATTTTCCCTTCCAAATAAAACAGCATTTCCAGCTCTCACTCACTGCTGACACAGGGATGACTCTTATGATCACAGTCCTGATTCATCACCCTAAAGACCATGCAGTTTGTGAAAGGGAATCTCAGATACAGAAGAAATGGCTCCCAGGGCAAAAACAACCAGAGGCAGTCCTTGGGGTTGGGCGGCACGGGGACCACCAGCAGCCACGTTTGCCCTCGCCTCATTTCCCAGCACGGGGCAGCAGTCAGAACAACAGTGATGGGAAGTCACCCTGCAAGTACACTTGTCCAAGTGCTCTGAGACTCATCAACAATTGAGCAGGAAGAGCTACGCTGTTGAAACACAGAGTTTGATTTTCAAGTCATGACGGCAAAGCAGGTATCAATGCCCACTCTTTCCACAAGTTTGTATTGAGACCATTCCTGCCGTAACTTGGATAAACAAACAAATCCAGTATACACCTTAGCAATTTAAAAAGTCCTGTGAATTCATGTTATTTGAATTTTCATCAGTTCCCCTGAAACCTTTAAGAATCTATAAAAAAGTTTTCAGTCTTGCCTCGGCTTGTTTTTTCCCTCCCCATTTTCACTTATGATTTTTACAGTCTGTGCTAAATAATCAATATTAGTTAAAATCTTCAGTTCTCTCTAGAGGACAATGCCCTCCAGGTTTTATAATAAAATACCATAATGTTCAATCAGACTTGTATATCATAGATATATATTGTAAAATAAAAATCTGAGGGCAGCCATGATTGAATCTCAACTCTGTAGAGCCAAGAATTATTCACTGCCTTTTAGAAAGCAGATGATATTTATTCTTCCCTAAAGTTTGTGCCTAGTGAAAAACACTTCTTTCACACATCCTTCCCAGGATTACAATTCATTCTTTGATAGCCCTCCATGATCCCTTATCTCAGTCTGCATGACACGCAATCATTCAAAATTGCAAAGTGAATTTAATTGCCATAGACAAGTGTTAATAGATTTTAATAATGCTTTATTAGACTTTATGCAAATTGGACTGCACTGAAAAATCTGAATAAAATCGCAGCTTTAGCAGCAATTTTGCTCCCCTATGTTGTCTTGAAACACAGAGCAGGAAGAGGAAGCTTTAATTAGTAGTTTCTGATGGAATCTGATGATGAAAATGTTCTTCTTATGAATAGATATAGGTGACAAATATTATCTTTAAACCTGTAAGTTTCATGATTCATTAATTAGCACTGAGGGCTTTTCCCAGGGGATGATTTAATATTAATACCAGCCAACAGATTTCTTTACTTTAGGATTTTTATCTCAATAGAAGTGTAGATGATGTCTCAGAACAGTATTATGCTGATTACACTTCAGAGTATTCAGCTGACACACATTTTGATACATAAACAAATCAAACAAGTAAAGAGGAGAAAAGTAACATATGAGTGGAGATTTTTGAAAAATTAATACAGAAATAATTCAAAGTAATCTATTTTAGTAAGTAAAACTGAGTTTAAATTATAATATAAAAGCTATTCAAGATTAATAACCATTGCTTTATTCTTCGATTCCTTTTGTGCTGCTTTTCCTTCAGGACAAAATCTTACAAGGTATGGAAGGTTTCCATCTGCAGGATAACTTCTTGATGTCAGTGGAAGAGGCACACAGATCAAAAACCACAAATAGCCTACATGCATTTTAATTTTTTTAACTCCTGAAAGAACATTTACTTTACCTATATGGTAGAAACGAGCATACTCGTTATTAATGAATACTAGTGGGAAAATGTTTCAAAATACTTGTTCTTTTTCTGCCTACCCATATTCATAGACACTGTAATTTGCACACACCACATACACCATAGTCAGGGAATCCTTCCAGGGTAGAGTTCCTTTGGAAGTATTGCTTTCTCATGTTACTGACAAAGCTATCACATTTCCTCCTGAATCTATAAAGAAACATAAGAAAAGACTAATGTCATAACTAGCCAAGGTGATATAATATTACTTCAGGTCTTAGAAACAGCCAACCCAAATATTTTCTGTTGACAAGCTCCACTGAACAGCACAGGAGCCAGGCATTACATCACATATGCCAGATAACACTTCCTATCCCGGATTAGGAAAATCTGCCAGAAGAGTATTAATAGTTGCTCCATTTAGAGATAAGGAGATCAAATTACCAAAATCTTACAGTGGTTTACTCAGAAGCAGTAAGAGCCCGGCTACGTTTAAGTTGGTAGCAAAACTTCAACAGAAGTAGGATTCCACTCACATATTTACTAAGCCAGCTCAAATCCTTCCTCTTCCAGTCCTTATTGCCCACCATAAAGCAATTGCTCGGCACAAACCCAGCCTTTCCCTGCGAACACAGTGCAAATCAATAGAACTTTAAAATTCACACACAAGATAAACAAAGATCATTTGTAGCAGATATACAGCTCTGTGACATGCCGCAGCTGTAATTCAGAAAGTAAGAGAGCATTTAAAATAAAAACAAACACAAACCAATCCTACCACAAAGCAAAGCTGAAGAGCAAACCTGGAGCTTGAATTTCTTAAATTAAAACAGATTGAGACCATTTTTGGTCGAACACTAATTTCAGTCGTTTAAAAGGAGGTATGAGAGAGCACAAAGGAGCATGAGTCTTACCACTGAAACCATGCAAATACCTAGCATTTCTCTCTTCTTTGGAAAGCCTCCACCCACATACCTCACCTGAGAGTTACAGGCTCTTTCAGAGGCACCTGAGGTAGTCCTGCCACTGCAGCCAGGCCAGCTGCAGGGTGTGAGCGAGGCCCTCGCACAGCTCATCACTTTTATTATTAGTGCAAACCAACAGCCTGTCACTGCAGTGCCACAGAGCCAGGGACACTGGGGCTGGGACAGGGACAGGCTGGTTAAGTTGTACCAATGGCACGTGCGGTTCAGTTGCTTCGAGGGTCCTTTAATGGCGTGTAAGCCGACAACACGTAAAGCTAAAAACAAAAAATATAGGTTTTTCAAATGGAAATGATGACTAACCCTTAATGATAATTAATACCAGACATTCCCAAAGACCTTTTTTCACCTACGAATGAAACTAATTACTTGGACTTCTAGCTTATAGTTTGCTGTGCTGCAGAACAGCAGCAGCTGGGCTGTCTTTTTTATTTACTCTTGAAGAGCTTTCAGTAAATCTGTTTCAAATTTTGTTAACCCTACTCAACCTCCACACCCTCCCCTTTCTACTCCCCTCCACCCCCAATACTCATTCATGAGTTACAGCTGAGTAAAGTGATTTATAATAGTGCAATGAACTGCAAAACATGCTCCGGCAAAGGAGCAAATTCCTCCGCCTTCCCTCAGATACCATCAGGTGTAACTGCAAATTCTGCCATACCCTCAGTACTGAGAGAGGAGATAAGCAAGACAGTGACTTTTCCTCCACAAACTTGCTTGCTGGAGTGGGATACAATGGAATCACACCCTCCTCCCCCAGTACTAGCCCTGTCATGCCCAGCCATCGTGCATGAAGTGAGGAGGGTCAGCTAATCCCTGGGCTTCTTTTAAAACCTCTTGGATACAGTGAAAGGAAGAGGGAGAAAGCCTGTTATCATAACTTCAGGATATATTTTGCAACTAAGAAAAAATTGCTGATTAGTAGGTGGTCCACAGGGGTCTTCATATCTGAGTCTGCTTACAAATAGGAGCAGTGAGTTATGGTTTCCTCAAACTACCTAACATAAATGCATCTGTTTTACTGTCTAGAGCTTTTTTTTTTTCTTTCCCCTCTCTGCAATATTATCATGCAGTAACTATCTGGACTGAAATAAAGCCATCCCACAAGAGTACAAAAACAGCTCTGCAGAGTGTATGATTTTATTGCACGCCTGATATTTCATTTTATTTTATGTCTTGACTCCTAAAGCTAGGTCAAATTCCCAGCTTTCCTCAAATGGAAATAAGCCTTGAATTGAACTAGTTTTGAAGAACATTTTGTAAATGGGAACTATGAATACAAAAAGAAAAAGAACAACTAATTGCTGTTAAACTCTGTCGCAGCAGTACTGAAATATACAGCTGTTCCCACAGTGGACAGCACAGTTTGACTGTTTTAGCCACACAAAGTCTGAAAGAAATTATTAGATGACACAGGAAATTGAGCAGCTTTTCTAACCGGGAATAAATAACTGAGAGACAATGTTGGTGTAATCAGTGTTACATTACACAAGAGTGGGCTGTGTTAAGATGTATGGGTTTACTACTGGAAATATATTTTATTTTTGTTTGCCTTTCTATACAGGCCCACAAGTCTCCTTTTCTGTTAGACTTCTGTGGATGATGAAAGGCAGTTTTGAAGGTAAGTTTTGAAAAGTAGTCTGGAGGCAAGCATCAGCAGCGATTTTGAAATTCTCCTGAAGAAGGATCCAGAGTGTAGATAGCTTGAACCACACCTAAAGATGTCAACCCTAGCTTTTATCAACATCTTAAAAAAAAAAAAAAAGAGCAGAGTTTGCCTACAATTGGCAATAAGGCAGAAACTGCTTCTATCAGCACATCTAAACACAAATTGTCATGTTCACTTCAAATGAAGCAGAACACATTTAACTGGGTGGTCAGTCATTTGTGTATTTTATTTTATTTATCATTAACTTGTTAAACAAAAGGGAATCAAGAAAACCTTGCCTTGGTTCTGGATGAGACATTTCATTAACACATATCCAAATAGAGGAAAGTTTTCCAGAAATGTACAGTAAAAACTTAGGATACTCAGGTGACTGGAAAATGGGGAAAATTATCTAAGTGACACACCAAAAAAAATAGGACCCTTTTAATCTTGCAGGGGTTTTTTAAACTCTTTTTGACAGTCCCTTTAGGAAGTATTTGCTGTTCAAGAAGTCACTTTCCAGTAACTCCCTTATGGTAGCTTCAGTCAAAACTGAGAGAACCAATACACCACCAGGACACCACGGCAAGGCTGCCTGAGCTATTATCATGAGTTTTCATTTCTATTTTTGTAGTACCTGCTGTCATGGCATATTTGCAGTAGAGCTCAGCAACAGTTCTTTGAGTTCAACCGAGCCCTTCTGTAACTCCAGCATTACTACAAGTATCCATTTTTGCAGAGCAAGCTTTAGCCCTTGTGTATTTAAAGTTGTCTTACAGCTTGATCAGCTCAGTAAAACACACGAAGAGGGAAAAAAAAAATCATTGTAAAACAGATCTTTCAACATGTTCCTGAAATGCCACCCATGTTCTCACTATTAGGACAGAATTTTTACAGCATGGTTTCAGCCAAGGTGGTGTTAAAGCCCCGCATAAACTCAAGCCCTGACCTAAAAACTGTCTCCAAAGGATTTAGGCTCAGCTTGGAGACAAAGCACTTGGGGCTCCACATATGCAGAAGAGCCTGTGTCCACAGGCAGCAGCCTCCAAGTCAGACACCCACATCTGCTGAGAGTGATACAGAGTTCACTCAACACTCAGCAGCCCTGTTCAGCAGCACCTCAGTAAAACCCAGCCAGCCCATTTGTGCCGCGATTTAAAGGGTGCGTTTTGCTCTCGGAAGTACTTCCATTAAAAACAAGATTACTGCATAGCTCTGCTTTGGGGCTCCAGCATCACAGCTTTTCCTCCGCCTCCACAGGGCCAACACAAACTAGAGGGGACAAAACCCCCTCTAATTTGGAGTGAGACTCAGTTGTACGCTGCCAACACAGCCCTTCCTGACTTGCATCCCCTTGCCCCCATGCAAGCACCCTTAAGGATGGGGCAGCAGCAGCACCACCAGGAAAACGGGAGGCCTTAGAAAAAGCGAAGCTACAAAAAACGGTGTGAAACTTGCCTGACACTTGGAAGTACTGCTGCTTTTTCATAGTAGGAAACAGGAGCTCAGCTTTTCTGCTCACTCAGAGAGGTGCAAAGCAGTGATTCTATTAATGTTAGTGATGTACTCGATTTTCTATGGATTAGGTGAGAGGTACTCAGATCAAAGGTTTCTTCATTAAAAAACTGAGCACGAGCTGCAACTGAGGCACATTCAGAGTAAGAAGGAGCATTTATCATTCTTCCCTCAAGGCTTACGAAAGTCTAGGTGAAAAAAATGCCTAGAAGATATCAGTCACTCATCACGAATGGCCAGTCAGAGAGCTTTTCTAGTTTTTCACCTTCGCATCCCAGCAAAGCGCTGGTGTATTAACACATGATGAATACGTATACCCCTTTAAGACAAAATCTAAAATGCTCTGTGCTCCATGACAAGTACTGAGGTTCCTGCCCCTTCTCCCCCCATGCAACATACACCCACACAAACTAAAACAATGGATTCCCTAGAGATAAAGCAAAGTTCCTCAGCTTCGTAAATGAGAAAGAAAAATAAGTTTGCTGCCGCATTCAAAGTTGCATCCACCAGCATGAATTGTTTCCCTACTTGTTTATAAAGTGG
The DNA here is from genome assembly GCA_013398115.1 of Falcunculus frontatus. Classification (NCBI taxonomy): domain Eukaryota; kingdom Metazoa; phylum Chordata; class Aves; order Passeriformes; genus Falcunculus; species Falcunculus frontatus. Next base: position 654,259 of record VZRV01010769.1, on the reverse strand, counting down.
TGTTTTACTCTACTCAAGATGAGATACAGAATTCCGTGTGAAAAATAATTTAAATACCACACCCTGAAATGAAGTTTGAGAGTTTCATCCTGTCTTTATCTGTAAGCAAAGGAGAAACACTTATTTCCCTTCCAACCACCACATCTACCTCATTGTCAAACAACAGCCCCCAACTGACAACCTCAGGACCAAATATGTTTCCTGTACCAACACTTTGATCTCCAATTGCAACTAACCTAGAAGGGTAATAGTTACATTCGAGGTCACTAGGAGGTCTTGACCTCACTTATTTCACCTTTCTCCAAAGAAACTTCTACTTTAATCATCAACTTCCGGGTAATCTATTAGTAACTGGCATAAATCATGCATCAAAATAGGCTCAGGCATTGTCACAAATTAAGCTCTTCCTCCTCTCCCTGAGCAAACACTGAATTCTGACTTCTCAAAAATAAAAAAATTAATCACAGATGTATCTTATACTTGCAATTCCTGAGCGTACTTATTCTTCTTGAAAACAGGCAGGAGAAAGGGAGGTGGGAAAGAGTAACCAAAGACAGCACTGTCCTGCAAAACTGCTCGGTGTGATAAGCCCACATGTCAAAAAGCACATTTGCGCCCTCTCTCACCCATGTTTTCTCCTCACTGCCATCCCAAAGATACACAAAACTGAAGACTGAAATAATTCAGGAAAAAAAAATGGTGAGACTTGGCACATGTAAATTTTGCTGCCTGACTTCACCATCACTGATTACAGCTGACGGAGAGTTAATAAAAGAGCAAAGCTGGCTGTCAGAGCAGATTAGTGTGTGTAAAGGACAAGACAAAAGAGTAATGCCGTCATTATTATTTATGGTCATTAACTGGGTTGAGTTCACTTCTACAGTACCCTACCTGAGCAGTAAAAATGATCATCTAAACATGAAATACTACATTTAGAGTCAAAACACTGTAATTTTGCCTGTGCATCGGCTTGATCTCTTTTGTAAGAGGCATTCGATCCTGGAATTAGCCAGAGTGGGTAACACAGATTTAGATAATGCGAGTAAGAAACCCATCAGATTTTTGACCTTACAAAGAATGGTGCTTTTCTAGTGATGGAGCAGATAAAAGCTCACTGCCTCCTTGTCGAAAACAATTGAAAGGCAGGCACTGTGAGAAGGACAGGGGAAGCCATGGTGGAGCGCAACAGACTGCACAATAGAAGTAAAAAAATCTAATACAAGAGAGGAAAGGGCATCCAAGAGGCAGTAAAAATGGGAGCTTGTGGGGAGCAGGATTCTAGGTAGAAGACTCCAGTGGCAGGGACCTGAGAAAAAGTGAGATGGTGGAGATAAGACAGGGGGCTGCTTTGAGCAACAGATGAATTCCAAGACAGATACTGTGAAGAGGGTATTTTGGCTGGAAGAGAGAATGAAGATGACTGGGGGACAGGAGGAAAATCAGAGGAGCAGAGGCCTAAAGCCTGAGGCAAAGCCTGGTGGAACACCTCACAGAAAGCACCACTGAGAGGCAGCCTGAAAAGAACAATACCATCTGGGAGCCTGTGTCCAGAGGAAAGCAAGGCAGTGCCAGATGCTACTGGTGTAGCTGCTGTTGTGTATCTCTGGTCAGAGTAGGTGTGGGAAGTCCTAACTATAGGTCAGAAAGTACAACTTTCCCAACCTGGTACTCCAGGAGCACTCAGAATTCCTGAGATGGTTGAAAACTGCATCAGCCCTTGCTGTCTGCCTTTATCTGCTGCTGTCTCTCCTTATCTCATTTGTTCCTTTTTGTTTCTTTCAAACAAGATCCCGGGGCTTTTCATCTACAAGACCTGAGCTGAAAACACTGACAAACTCTTTCTTTATCCTTGTCTGGCAAGGTGATTAATTCAGCCATGACTTATTGTCAACAAGAATGTCCATCAGACATATGCAGACTATGGGCCACGGGATAGGACATCCTCTTGTGCACACCCTGGAACCCCTTCTCATCCCAGGGCACACTGGTATTCACCATGTTACTGCAGCCACTCTTGCCTGATTTTAGTTGTGTACTTCATGGGACAGGGATGGATCAGGGTTCAACTCATCCACTGGTGACCCTTAACGTTTAGTCTGCATTTACCTACATTTATTTTTAAAAAGCCCTGAAAAAGAAGTTCTTCAATAGATTTTGATGTACAGTCTATCCATATTATTATACATACAACTACACCCTAATTCAGAAGCTGTCTACTTACTGTTATCCCTGTAGAAGAAAAATGGGGGGTTTTCCTGTTTTTTAAACTAGAGAAAATGTGATTTTCCAACACTCATTGCAATGTTGTAATTTGTTATACCTGTACGACAGGTCTAAACAGAGAAACTGCAGCTGCTGAAAAATGGAGTAGCACCTCGACAGGAGTTCTCAATACCAGACCCCTGAGCTGGTCTGCTCATTTATTCATTTCCAAGAGAATAAACTGTTTGTTGAGACCTAGAAAGATTATATGGCTCTACCTGTGTGAAACTGTCTTTATCCTGTGCAGCTACTGCTGCTGTGGGAGAGCAGTCAGATTCACACTACACTCTCCCCAGTGCCAGAGAGGAAGATGCCATCTTATCTTCAACAACAGGCTCCAGATTTTGAGATTGCATCCTTTTAAGTAGATTCTAAGTAGGAGAATTAAGATATAATTTCATTTGTCATGTAAGCAGAATTATTCACTCTACTTTTCTTACACCTTTGTCCTTTGGGATAAAGAAATCCTTCACTTTGGCAGATTTAGTTTGGATGATACTTCTGTGCTGGTCTGTAATCAGGTTATAATCATACTTTACATTCTTATGTATTTTCTTTCTGTATACTGTTAGATGACAGTGATACCACAAATTAACATCCTTCATGCTATAGTCAGAAACGTGATGCAGTTACAGAAGCTTAGCTAGTGACAGAGAAAGCTCAGTGGTGACATTCACTGCCTCACCAGGAGCAGCACAAGGAGACATCAGGACAATGTTAAGATACCAATATCTACAAATACTCTTTCCCACAGACTGTTTCCTTGCTGAATAGCAAAGAGGCCAAGACATCTGTGGAAGATGATATACTCTTAACAAAGGATGGAATCATTTCATTCTTTGTGACAAAGAAGAACAGAATAGGTGGCTTTCAGTAGCGCAGAGGTATCATTACAAAAGATGCTCAGACTGAAACCTGGATTCTTATTACTTTCCTAACTATTTTCATCCTTTCTTACTTGGGCACTTTTCATTCTGAATAACATGCAATAATCTGCTGTACTTAAAATTCAGTTTTTCAGATCTGAAAGTACTACAGCAGCAAACCTTAGTATACAGCTGATATCAAGTACCAAACCTAACTTCAGGCCAGTCCTATCTTCCCATACAGCACGGGCCATACTCCCTACACCGAGCCCCAGAGGTCACCCCAAGGTTTCCTTAGGTCACCTAAGGATGAAACCAGTAAAGAAAATAGTTGTATCTTCAGATACTTTGAACAATCTGCCTAAACAACTTGCTCCTGCCAATGGAAACTGAGGGAAGACGTTTTGCAGTTTAATCTATCTAAAGAGCTTTGCAAATCTGACAACATATGATGATGGCACCTTTGAGGGTGGAGTTTCACATTTTCTTCATATCTTAGATCTGCAATTTAGCAAGCCAAAGGACTGAATGTATTAATAATTAGTTTTTCATAATCTTATTGCAACATTTGCTAAGTTTTTTTGTGAAATCTGCCAATTTCTAATGCGTATCGACTGCCACAGAAATAAACTGGGAGGGCCGAGAGATGGACCTTTTCACTGATAAAATACGCCTTTATAAAGTGTGACTGTACCTTCTAAAAAATACTTCAACAAGGCACTACTCAAAAGCATTTAAAGGCCCTTGAACATAACTTTGGCAGACCAGTGATGGCATTCTGAAATCTTTCTCAAAGAAACTATAAGCCTGAGGTGCTTAAACACACCTATGGCTAAGCACATATTATAAGACACCTTTGCAGAAACAGTATGCTCCGAAGTGTGAATTCAGTGTTAGCATTATGTAGGCACAGTTCAATACATATAGAGACTAAACCTTCATAGTTCCTACAAGTAAAAGCAAATCCAGAACTCTTTCATCCTACGGCAATAACACATTGCTCTGTTTTCTAAGGTAAAACTTTCATAAGCCACCAAGTACCAGACTGAACGGACATCAGCTGAGTCACCGTGGCATTCATCCCTTGGTCATTTACATTCTTCAGCCATATTTTACAAAGCAGTTCAAACTGGGTTTAAAAAAAAAAAAAACCAACCTATGACAGAGGGAAATGTAATCAACTTATAGTTTCACAAACACATCTCAAGGCTTTTCAGTAAAATTTGGCTTCTGTGCAAGCTCACAGTACAATGACTAGATGGAATTCTTCTTTTGAAGTTTTGTTTAAGAAAATTCTCCCAGGCTAAGACCCAGTAAGTTACAGTTTAGCCTGGAGCAAATTTTTACAACCAAGTTATAAACCCCTGGAATAGGAGTTCATAATGGAAACAGCTGCTCAACCCTCACTACAGCGGGTGCAAGTATAATAAAAGCTGCAGGAGTTCACATTAACAATGGCGTCCCCTTACACTCTTTCCTGTTACCCATCCATTAAACAAGCAACACTACTTAATAGAAGGAAAGGCAACAGGCTTTCCTCTTTTCCCTACAACCCTGCTTCTTCCCCTCAATAACTAGCTAAGCAATTTATAGGTGACAAAGAATACATGCCCCAACACCCAGGTCTCTTTCAGCAGGGCACGCTTAGGGTAGGCTCTCCAACACCGACTTTACACACCTGTGACACAACACTGTAGTTCATTCCAGGCAAGTACTTCATATTATAGGATGCACAAATATTGTACATGACACATATCTGACAGTCTGACACTTGTGCTAGGCAATTCCCACTAAATCTCACCACCAGCATAGCTCTTCATTCCTTTACCCCTCTCTGGGTGATACTTGCAGCATTTTCATACACAGTTCATAGAATCATAAAAGGGTTTGGCTTGGAAGAGACCGCAAATATCACCTGTTTCCAACCTCGCTGCCATGGGCAGGGGCATCTTCCAACAGACCAGGTTGCTCAAAGCCCCATCCAATCTGGCCTGGAACACTGCCAGGGACGGAGCATCCACCATTTCTCTAGGCAGTTTGTTCCAGTGCCTCACCACCCTCACAGAGGAGAATTTGTTCCTAATATCTTGTCTAAACCTACCCTCTGTCAGTTTAAAGCCACTGACCCCTGTCCTCTCTTTTCACGTTGCTTCAGGGAATTATAAAAGCCAAAGACATGCATTGCATAATACGTGTGTGCAATGCGAGCTCTGTACTATGATCAGGTTGCTTTCTTTCCCTAAGATGGTCCTTAATTTTCCATAAGCTGCTTCCTCTACCTTGTCTCCTATTTTCATCAGGTTATGAAAAGAATTACTCTTGAGTTCCTGTACCCCTTCGGGACACTGGTTACCCAAGCTGCAGGTTCTGGGTGTGAAATACACTAACAGTTGAGGGACAACCCCTGACCCCACCTCCCAAAGCTGGGCTAACACAAGGCTAAAAGGCTACACAAGCAGGTATCAAAAACCCACCAGGAGTTCACAATGACAGCAGCATCCCTTTGGACACGTTTTTTTCCTTTCTATTAACTAACGGGATTTTTTTGCCTAATACTTACCAGTGAGCAGTATATTAAGCATATTATGGCTCTCAATGACACAATAGAACTGTCCCCCGCCTATCCAAACACTTCACTCCACAGCCAGAGCGCCTGTGCAGCCAGGCATTGGAATCTGTGCAAAGGACAAATGCACAGCTTTCTACAGAAGCTTATTTTTCAATGCAGCTAGGCTCAGGAGAGAGCTATCAATAATATTGATTTGCAACAGAAATATTGTTAGAAAGTGGGCAACTTGAAAGAAAGGAAAGGCACTGCCTCCACAAGAAAGGAGAAGGGAGAGATCAAAGCTTGGGATGCTAGACAGAACTTGGAAAAATCACAACGTTTGCTCTTATTTCCTGTATCTCTGTGAGTTTACATAGGGACTGTCACAGAAAAGGATACAAACCTCATCTCCATAGCCACAGTCTGTCTGCAAATGGGCACTTCATACAGCCTAGTTAGAGGCAAGAACTGAATGGCTACAGATTTGTTAAAATATTTCTTCCCGTCAAAAAGAAACCTTGTCTTCTGTGACTCACCAGCCAGTAGCCTTCCAGACTCACAGTTGCTACCTGCAGGAACGACATGCAGAATTGGCTTGAACAAATTTTTTTCTATAAATAAGAAAACTACAAATTCTGAATCCTGGTACTGGCAGGAATGTCTCGTTTACATATGACATCAGCACAGCCAAAGGATTCTCTTCTCTGCAAGTGATCAAGCAAGAAATGAAGAATAGTTCTTAAATATTGACTACTTCATTAAGAAATAAATCTACCTTTGGAGGCAAGTGAATGTAGGAAAGGAATATTATGGGAAGTGGTTTTGGTATCATGTACTTTCACAAGAAGCCTGAAGAAAACACAAATATCATAAAGGGCATATGTTAAAGAGGATGGGGCCAGACTCTCTCCAGTGGTGAGAAGTGACAGGACAAGGGGGAGCATGCATAAACTAAAACATAGGAAGTTTCATCTCAACAGGAGGAAAAATTTCTTTGAGGGGAGCAGAGCAATGGAACAGGCTTCCCAGAGAAGTTGTGGAGTCTCTTCCTCTGGAAAACCCACCTGGACATGTTCCTGTGTAACCTGCTCTAGCTGACCCTTCTGTACCAGGAGTGTTGATGACCTCCAGAGGCCCCTTCCAACCCCAACTATTCTGTGATTCTGAACAAGGACCTGTAACACTTCCTTAAGCACAAGCAGAGGAAGAACACTCAGGACAAAATTCTCAGATTTATAAAGCTGAATGATTCACTTTCCTAAATGGCAGCAAGACACTCTATTTATGATATGGTGGAGCCATGAGTCTCTGCCAGAGGAGCTCTTGCCCCGAACAGTTAACAATGCCAGCAAGGCTCCTTCCCATTGCATCATGTAACAATTTTGTTTCTCACACCAGGCTTTGTCAGCACCACCACCATATCATACAATCTAATAATACATGAGATGCCAGCAGATAATGCTTCTGTTGTAGGCTAAGGACTAACATTGCTGGTTTTGGTACCTGCTGCTGGTGGTGCAGCTCACTGCAACACACCCACCTGTTTCCTCCTAACGACCCCAAGCACCCACATCCAGGCACCATCTTCAAAATTAAGGTTAAACAAAGACCACATTTTCCAAAGGGAAAGAAGGCCTGCCCTCCCCAGCAGAAATGTGGAGGCAGAAGCTCTTCTGACTTCTCCCAGGGCAGACAAGGTCAAGTCATGGTCCTGACGCTCTTACCTGGTCTTGTGGATCCCTCCTGGCTCAGAGGGGAACCAGAACAGGAAGGACTTGCCTGCACAGCTAGTAGCATGAATTTTCCCTAGCTTTTCATGAACATCAAGGTTGTTAATCCTGTTTCTTCATTTTGATCAGCCTGGCTTTCCCCTCCACAGAAGCAGTGGTGCGTACTAGTAGGAAAACACAAGACTTCTCACAGCTCCTGTCAGTTTCAAAAGAATGAAAATACTGCCTCATCCAAGCTAGCACAGAAAACCATGGCTTTTTATAGATGGTTGATGGGTCACTATATAAAATCCACTGAAATCTAACAGAGCAAATTAGTGACTGTCATCATTAATGGTAAAATGTTCAACAGCAAAAGACCATCCCCTTGAATTAATGCTATGAGTTAATATTTTTAAATGTAGTATATTTCATACATAGATACGATCATTTTCCCTAGACAGACAACTAGGAGGGAGGTGCTTGGATCCTTCTAGTTAGGATCCTTCCTTGGATCCTAACTAAAATGAGGGCCTATTATAAAGCTTGATAGAAGTCCTATTTTTGAGCCTGTGTCTACTCGGGAAAGCTCACAGAAACCTCTTTTTGATGGGGAAAAGCCCATGGGGCCCAGGAAGAAATGCTGAAATTCTCTCAAACTGGGTTTTTACAGGATGAACAAGCAAGCCGGTCACATCAGCTCCCTGGCAACTTTACCAATAGCAGAAGATGTCTGTGACTTTAACAGATGATTTTCTCAACAGTAAGCTTTTTTCCCTACTAATTTAAGTAGCAGTAAACATAAACCACAAAAAGACATGCTCACCCTTCAAACTAGACACATCATACATAAGAAACAAAGGCTCTTGTATTTCCAACTGACAAAAGACATAAAAAGAGAATAATCTAAGAAAATTGATAAAATCTGACAGCTAGGTGGTAAATTAGGCCCAAAATGGCCCGAAAATCCTGCCAGATAAGTGACTTGTACAATTGCACAAAATGAGCATAAGGCTGTATTCTCCATCCTCCTCTCCAAGCCCCCCCAAACTCTGATGATCCCATCAGCCCTCTCGCTGGTTAATAACAGAAATACTCCCGTCAGGAGAAACGCTGTGCAATTTGTCTGATCAGGCCCCATGCAGCCACACAACTTAGCTGTCAGACACTGAGCACTTACAGTAAACCACTGGTAATTAACTCATGGAGTAAAGGAGGAATTAAGCTGCTGTAAAATCCAACAATACGAACGCAGTAGAAAATCATAACCTCATTGCAGATGCTCTATTAGCCAGCAAGGGCTCTGCTTTTGCCCAAGTGTGTTATTCAGCTGGCCTACTGCTTTAAATAAGAACGAGCTATTTTCTACTATAATGTAACAAATCTCAAGAGGACCTGATTGGGAGTGATGCTGAAGACTTGGTACCCAGCCACTCCAATGGAAGCTGGGTGAACATCGTACCTCCAGATCTGGCCAGTGATATGGACCTGATGAGACATGCAGCACAAGACAAGCAATAGATTTGTTTCCTAAAGCAGGAAAAGGAAAATAAAAAAAGGGGATTTTTTTTTTTTTGGCAGACCGATAGCTAACAGGGCTCCATTTGGACTGATTCTTTAAACACTGCCATAGATGTTTTGATGCAGCATTCAATGTAAAATGGCAGTCTAAAAGCTATATAAACCTATTCTTCATATTGCTGTTTAAAGCACGAGCGAACACGGGCATACACCTACACCTTCTCTAGAGAGTAGACTACTGCAGAATCTTTCTGTATAGTAGACCAAATGTAAAGACTCATTCCAGGAGTTAGAAGCTTACCCAAGTTTTACTACTTAAACTGAAATGCTTGCAGCTTCAAATTTAAATAGCAAAATTCCTCTGGAAGTTTCAACGATACAGCACAAGATTACAAACATTTAGTCCAACCTTCTACATAATACAGGAATTTCCTCTACAGTCTCAGGTATAGAAATAATTTCCAGGGTTTGTTTGTTTAAGGAAAATCTTGAGAAAAATTTTCATTTGTTTGACAGTGTGGTAAACCACAACCACGCTTTTCAGAAATCATTTTGAAAACCTGCATAAGTAGCTTGCATATTACCAAATCCAGATAATTAGAAACAACAACCAGTAGTTTTGATAATCCCCCAGCCATTTTAAAATAAAATGGCTCAATTGATGTGATTTGCTGTCTGATTTTTGTTCTAAAACATAAGGTGTTCCACAGAAAACTGAGAAGGCATAAAACCCTCTAGGAAACCCCAGTCAGGTGGCAAACCAAAGTCAGAATATCTACAATTAGCCCAAATCTCTGAAATCATAATGTTGCCCTGTAGTGCACAAAACACAAACATATACATACATATTTAAAGATACTGCTTTGGAAAGACAGTATTTGAAAAAGCTGCCATCCAAAAGTTATCACTGATGGTGTTTTGGTGGCTCATGTCTCACTAACAAAAAACACTTAAGTTTCACACATACCTTATTTTCAAGCGTTTGTTTACAGCCCAGTTATGTGAAAACTTTCTCTTCGATATTTTATTCCACACCATTTCCTTAAAATTCTGTTTGTCTCTTAGGCAATATTTTATTCCAGTGAGAAGCACAGCCAGCTGTCCATGGACTGTCAGTGGACTTCTACAGGTAAAGTAAGCGGGTATGACCCTTAGCAACAGTTTTGCTGGTATGTAAGCGTTCTAAATACATGTAAATTATATGTTATGGGTGCTCAACTTGAAGAATTACTAAACTCATAATGCCATTTCTTCTTAGCAACTCACTCTGGAGAGAAACTCTCTGAATTTCTCCTTACCAATCACATCATTATCATAATGAATTAATGTCCTAAAGACATTGCATTAAAGGAGCAGCTTGAGCTGAATTCACAGATTTTGCACAATACTAATCCACTCGTAAGACTCAGCCTTATGCTCAAAATATTCATTTTAAATGAAGCCTTGAGGAAAGGTGTTATTCCCTGATCAAACCACTACTTCTCCCACTTCTACCCTCTTTCCGGACATCTCTTGAGATGTCCTGTGCTTCAAGGTCACCTGCTCAGTTACAGTTTACTGAACGTCCTGAGTCATCCCAGGTACATTTCCAATGTGTGAAATAACTCTTTAGCCCTTCCCAGGCACAATTTTATAGAGGTAATAGCTAAAACAGCCCACAAGCAGTGCCTTACAATACAAGTATCCCAAGGTCCTACAAGAGAAATACAAACTCACAGTGCCATATGATAAAGTGCATACACCACGGGCTGAACCTGAAGTGTGAAATCCCGCATTTGCACACCTAAATCTCTTTACTTAGTAAACATCATGGTATGAAACTACGTGTGACATATGGCTGCAACATACTTGAAAAAAGACCACCAAAACTGGGGGTATTTGAGAAAGCAGGTCACCATCCTTTGCATTCTGCTGCCTCACCAGCACCAGTGTCACTCACAACCCAAGCCACAGGGATTTACACTGGCTCAGTAAAAATACTGCCCAGAACAACCTGCTCACTGAGAGATTTACACACCAACGAGCACAAAAAATCCATAAAAGAAATCCCAGACATTGCCCTGCACCTCCGTGTGAAATGCTTTGCTCTCTCAAATGTTTTGCTGGGCGGCTGCGCATCCTCAGATTTTCCTACTGTGTTCGCTTGCATCCACCTCCCTGGTTCATCAGCCGCTGCAGGGCATCTACAAAGCGGTACATGCTGCACTGCCATCAGTGCACCGATGACACCCAGCTCTCTATCTCCTTCCCTCTTGACCCAGACACAGCTGCTGGCAACCTCAAACAATGTCTGGCAGAAATTGGTTTCTGGAAGAAGGCCAGCTGGCTGCTGCTCAACCTGGACAAGGCAGAAATAATGCTAATCAGCAGGGGGAAGCGCTTTGAGGACCTGGTGAAATTCATAACTGCTCCATCAGCTGAGGGCATTTATCCGGCTATCATCCTAAGCAACGTACAATGCAAGCACCAGGTCAGGATTTAACTTTCTCACAAACTCACCAAAAGATTCACTCACTCTTTGTTAAATGCCTACTTCATTTTGAAAGACCTCAACACCTTTCCCTTGAGTTTGACTGCGAAAACAGCACCGGGAGCTTAGATAGGTGGCCAGGAGTGCCACTTCTGGCCGTCTTCTGGACAGTAAACCAAAACAATTGCAAGCCTGTTCCCCGGTGTCTTGCACATCCATCATTATATGGCATAACTCATCTGGAAAAATGATTGTCACTTCTAAAAGTGACATTCACTGATGCTTTAGATAAAACTTTAAAAGCAATTTACACCTCATCTTTGAAAAGCAGCAGCTTGGTTATCTTAAAAATCAAGCAGTGTGACCAGATCTACTTTCCTGGGTCAAGTCCAAGGATTTTAGGTAAATGATGAGCAACATGCATTGGGACAGATGATATTTTATTTAAGACAACTCATGCTTCTCAGTTCTATCCTTATAAGGGACAAATAAGTCTGCATTTAAATTCCCAGCATTTTGCAAGGGGTAATAACTCAGTGAATTAATTTATTCATGCAGTAGCAAGACATTAATATTTTGACACCCTAGAAGCAAGAACAGATGTAACACCTAATTTACATTACATACATTACCACAAAATTAAGACCAGGATTGACAGTATTGTGTTTTATCTTTGAACTGCACTTCTGAAGCAGGCTTTTAGGGTATCTTTCTAAGCCATGCTGATCATTCAAGTACTACTAGAAACTGCTCGTTTTCTTTTACAGAATGGGTCAGGTTGGAAGGCACCACAGTGGCTCATCTGGTCCAACCTCCCTGCTCAAGCAGTGTCATCCCAGAGCACATGGCACAGGATTGCATCCAGATGGTTCCTGAATTTCTCCAGTGAGGGAGACTCCACAACCTCTCCAGGCAATCTGTTCCAGTGCTCGGTCACCTGCACAGTAAAGAAGTTCTTCCTCATGTTCAGGTGGAACATCCTGGGCATGAGTTTCTGCCCACTGCCTGTTGCCCTATTGCTTGGCACCACTGAGAAGAGCCTGGGTCCGTCCTCTTGGCACCCTTCCTTCAGATATTGATAGACATTTATGAGTTCTTTCTCAGTCAACTCTTCTTAAGGCTGAACAGGCCCAGCTTCCTTAGCCTTTCCCCATAAGAGAGATGCTCTGGTGCCCTCACCATCTTTGCTGCCCTCCACTGGACGCACTCATAGCTTTAAAGGTCAGCCTGCAAGCTCTTTTCCCACCTAATACTGGACTTGAATTCCACAGCACCATATCCTATTCCTGGCCTGGCCACTGACTTTAAAGAGTATGATAGGTCTTTCCACTGTGCCTCAATTTTGTACCAATAGAATGGGAATGATAATTATTTCCTTTTGAAGAATTTACTCATGGAAGTGCTGAGAAAACACAGGAGACATAAGAACAGCTGTAGCAGCCTCTCCATACCTATCTAGCATCAGCAGGTCAACCTTTACAGCCATTCTGACACCTTGGGCTCAGCGGATCTCTGAACAGCCAGCAACATCAGCGGCATAAAGTAGACACACCACTGTTTTGTTCACAATGATACAAGCTAAATTTAGGGTTCACAGCAGATATTAATACAAATAAAGTATGGTGCATTCAAGCAGGAAGCAGATTTCTTGCAGAAATTTTCCAAAACTCAGCATCTTCAACATTCAGAAAGAGAGTTTAGAAATGTCCAAGACACCCAGTACTCAGGCTGAGATTTACTATGGATTAGCCAAAACATTTTCTGAAAAGGGACTTTTGCAAGAACTAACCAGTGGTCTGCAGTTATACAAGATGTGTGGGCAAGGGAATGCATTTCTCAATTCTCCTTTGTGCACTAGCTCAGCTGCCTACTTATCAGACACATCTTGTAACTCTCCTCATTAAACCAATGGCACAGGTAAAGAAATGAGAGCAGGACCAGGGCTTGGGCTCACACCAGAGGTACCTGACTCAACCTCTTCATTCAAGACAACTACACATTAAACCAGTGTTGCTTGATCCATTTCCAGACCACAGTAAAGCAGTAAAACTGTAACAGGAGGATCCTTCCTAACAAGCAGTATTAATAGATGGTAAAGCTGCTGAGGACAACACATTTTGCAAACAGGAGGGAAGGGAGGGCAGTTTTATGAGCATGGTTTGTTTCCTTTCTATAGGTATCTTCTGTCAAACAATCAGCTTTACTTTTCTTTGTTGTCATCTTCAAATAGTGCAGTAGGCCAGTGTTAAAGGAGGAATTTCTATTTGCTGCTTGTATTTGTTTAAAATATCTATTTGAAATAACACACATTGTTTCTACCAAGCTATGTTGGAAAAAAATCCCAAAAAACAACAGCACACCATGCTCCACAACTTCTAAGTCTCACAGGAATTTGGGGGCTGCTTTTTGGCCAAATTACTTCTGGCCATATCCTTTTAATGCTAAGCAGAGGCAATTCGGTAAAAGCAGACAGGTTATGCAAAGCTGAGCAGATATCTTCAGCACAATGTGTATGGGACAGCAGTTCTCCAGTAAACAGACAATAGCTTCACTTAAAAAGAAAAAATAAAAAACATACAAAGGAGAAAAGCTGTGGAAACAAATTAATTTGGAATATGTAAAAAAGGATTATGAAAGAAAGCACAAACTTTCCTTCTCTGCCAAAAGAAGCGATTTACTACGTGTACATCTTTGCCTTGTTACAGTTTATTATGGAGTTGGGTAGCTAAAAGAGTAAGAATTCAAATAAGGAGAGGCTACAAAAAGGCTGGCTCCGACTGTGAGCACAGGGGTGAGGAGAACATGGAATAATACATGAAAAAAGCAGCTCATTGCAACAAAGTGACTTGTTAAGCCTTCAAAGTCTGTCACCAGTGCTCCTCCAAGCAGTGTAACTGATTGCATGGCACATCGTGGGGATTCAGTGGTGTATATTTCTGACTTCCCTTTTCTAAAAGGAAACACTATACGGCCAAAATACAACAACCTTCCACATGCACCTACATGCTGTGAACACCAAAAAGCAAATCAAGTTGCCGAGCATGGTACATGGCAGTATAACAAGGGGTCATGGGATGAAAGCAAGAAAAAGAACATTTTAGGCTGAACATCAGGGGGAAAAGACTTTTGTTGAACTGTGAAAACGCTACATGCCCACGTTAAAAATTAGCTAGACAAAGCACTAGAAATTACTTTGTATACTACAACTCTGCACTGGCAGAGAGATGGAGCAGAACTAATTGGCCCCTGCAAAGCCTAACTTCTTCTGATCCTTCATAAAAACCAGTCTACAACAGTTCTTAGATTTAACAAAGGCTTGCACTTAGAAGAGAAAATGAAACTGGGAAAGCAGAACATCTCCTTGCAAGCCTATTTCCACTGAGAGCAGCACAGCGTGGGAGGTGCAGTCGTTCAAGTGCATTATGCTCTGAATTAAGTCAAGAGAATCATTTACAGTAAAGAAAGAGGAGTGATACCTTTTTAGCATTTTTATCATCATGACTTTCTTAGCACACTGCAGTTTGGGAAAAAACAAAAACAAAAAAATAATCTGCACATCTCTTTGAGAAAAGAAAGAAGTCACTTTGCCTGTCTATTAAATCTTTTCTCATTTCCCCACCTATACATTAACCCAGGCCCAGTTTCACCAAATCCAAAAGAGGAGCTGATGTCTCAGGAAACCCTGCATTCCTATACATTTTATAAAATGCAAGAGCTGTGCAGGAGGGAAAGACTCGGGTTAATGTTTCCATTCAGTCAAAATTCAGTCATAATTCACTGTTTCTGACAACAGCTGGCAAACCAGTAGCTGGTGCATCCTGGCCAGTAGGTCAGTGGTAATGTAGCTCTAGGCTCTCCACACCTCCTACCCAGTTGTACTGATCTGGGATGGCTTAAGAGGGACTTAGGAGAGGAGAAGACTGCTCATATCCTCAACTCCCAGAATATATAGTGCAAACATGTATATGCTCTTCGTGTTGACAGTGTTTACTTTATGGACGTTCCTGGTAATAATCAGGGGATGAATTCTTGATTTCCACTGATTGCAATTTGTCACAAATATGATAAGTAGCTGTCATTGGTATGCAACTGGAGGCACATACTACATTAGGAAAAAAGGCCTGAATATCTATAACAGAGGTCATAAATAAAATGTACTAGAGCATATGAGATGAAATTCCTTTCCCTGGTCTTGGTAGAGGCATATGATTTCCATTAGTAAAAGGACCATTGTAAAATTTACTGCAGAGGAGCTGATTTTCCCTTGGTAGTCTTCTTCACTATAGATCTTCAGAATTTGTTAGCATTCTGGTTTATGTTTTCACAAAAAAAAAAAAAAAAAAAATTGGTTTTATCGTTGCAGAACTGGCTCCTTTAGTTCCTCATGTGCAGCTAGGAAGATGTGCTCCATCTTATATCAGCTGAAATTCAATTTTTCACAATTATCCAAAACAACAAAACTCATCCTACCTAATTGTCATGAACACACACAAACACCTCCAACAAACTTTTAATCTGAGCAGATATTCTGCTCATCTCTGTTCTTGACAGCAGTACAGACCATGCAATTACCCTACAGAATACAGCTTCTAGCTGGTGGACTTCGCACATGTTTAAATAGTACAAGAGGTGAAAGAAATATGAATTATTCCTTAATAACTGCTGTTTGTAGGTGATAAAAAAATCATACTGCTGGCACCACTCCCCTGAAATCTTAAACCCAATCCCAGGAAAGCTCTAGAGAAAAAGTTGTGCTCCAAGTACCTATGTGCCCATGTTAAATTTAAGAATTGGTTTAAGTACCTTCCCTAGACCAAGGCCCTGAGCAAGTGAAATATGATTTTTCTATTTAAAATATTAAAAAGATACAGGCTGCCCAAGTGTTTTACATTTCTTTTTCCTTCTTGACTTCTAATTCATTTCTGACATAGTGTTTCCTTTCAGTCTCTTGTCTGTACCATAAATCTACCTGCAATAATTCGGTACAAGTCACACACTTCGCATGAAAATGGATCCTGCACCCTTCTCAGTCACAGGCTGTGAGGTACAATGTCCATCACAAGTCATGTACATAGTTTCAGTAACCAAAATCTCTCTTTCAGGTATTACATCCCATTGTGCATCCCAAAGTATCACAGACAGCTGAAATTGATTCAGCTATTTACTCCAGGGTAAATCACCAACTCCAGGGAATGTAAGCATCCTAACACCAGGAGTAAATGAGATCAAAATTAGGCCATCTTATATGAACCTTACTTTGTAGAAACATTAATTGTATTTATGGTCTTGGGGTCCCCGTTATTAACAGAGCCGAGACACCACAAACTGCAGTCACACACATGCATTTTACCAACTGGAAGAAAACATTTGAAATTTATTTTCAGAAAAAATACCATCGAGTTTCACTTCCCTCCCCCCCTTTTTTTTTTTTCCCCCAAGCTTGCACAGAACTATCCAGTCTCTGCAAATGTGATCCAAAAATTATCTGGGAAAAACAGGACGATGCTAACTAGGCACTGGATCAGGCAATAATCCAGCAGCTGACACGCAGTGTCACAGCACTATCTCGGTTCTGCCTGACTGCACACTGTGTCTCTCATCGGACACTTCGACACACAGGTGTAAATACCTCCACTAAACCATTCTGGAGTCACAGCTCAAGAAGATGGGACAGGCATCTTCAGGTGCAGAAAAGGTTTATAGAGTGACACCCAGGATGAAGCTGGCCCCTTATTTTCTGTAATGGAAACGAATAGAAGCAAAAACTGAAAGAGAATTTATGTATGGCATGTTCACCACATGCTACTGTACACGGCCCTTCATATTTTGTGAAGTAGGATACCAAGCTTAGACAGCTCAGAAAACACTGATGAGCCAATATCCACCAGTCAAAAATCAGTTACTTATTTAAGATCATAACCCTTTTTTCACATCACTAGGAATTTCTGCGGAACACTAAAGCCAAGACCTATGACAACGGCTTCCTTTCCTAGCTCATTGTTTTTTTAATGACGCCGGGTTTTTTTTGTTTCGGGTTGAGGGGGTTTTTTTGTTTGTTTACAGCTCTGCTTGTCAAATTCGCACAGTGGTAACAATATGAAGAAAAGCCAGAGAAGCAAACCCAAGCTAATTGATAGCATGAGCATGTTTCACATAAACATTCATTATACACAGTGGTACTGCCGAAGCTACTGCACTGGCCACAGACCCTACAGTTTAGTACCACTGACCTTAATAGCAGTCAGATGAAGAGCAAAACTGACATGTCAAGCATAAAGCTAGAGTAATTTGCACTCTTATGACCAGATCCTGAGCTGGCACACAGTGGCTCATAGCTTCCCCAAGACCAACGGTATGAAGTCAATTTTTTTTCTAGCTCAGTCAACAATTTTTAATCCGAGCACTGCCAGGAAATCAGAGAGTTCACTTGGCATTTGTTAAACTGCCAAATTAAAACTTCTGAGTTGTAGATTCTTTCATTTTGATACCCACATTTAAATACACATTTCAGATTACTAGCGCTGCAAGAAATTAAATTATTTCAGATCACAGTTATTTGGAGAATCTTTTCCCCTCCCCATTACTGACTCAGAGGGAGTCTACTGAAACTTCCCAGTAGAATATGCATGCAGGGTTCAAATAAACCCATATATTCAATGCCTGCTTTACTCATAAAAAATAATACATCCTTTTCTGAGTGAAGACATGGTGAAAATCATTTCCTTTTCCTCATGGATTTTCTGGAAAGGAAATTGGGATACCTCATACCCCCATAGTGCCCTTGTCTTCCCTACAGAAGACAAGCTGTGCTGTGGAAAGCAAGGTGAAGTCTACTTGACATGCAAGGCAACTAAATCAGTGAAAATCCATCAGCAAGATGGGTGTTTGCTTCGTCTTCACCTTGAGGTAGGAGCTGCGTCAGCAAACACTGAATTAAGAACACACGACAGGTAAGACTTCTCCATTCACCTAAACACTCCCCTCCATCACTGTGAGCTGCTCCATGCTTCCCTGTCTTTCCATATGTGTTCCAGTTTGTCTTTCAGCACCTCTTTGTAGTTCCATGCCAGACCTCTGGATTTCTGTCCCACAGCAGTTCCCCAGCACACTGCCCTGCTCAGCACCATCTCTTTTACATTGCTAGAGTTGATCTCATCCATTCAAAGGGACTCAGCCACCACACAGCCAACAAGTCACCTGTCCAGAGGTCACCTGTCACTCAGCTTCCTTTTATCAGCACTTACATATACGTCATTAGTGTATTTAGCAACAGATGCAAACAAAAAATTTGCAGCAAGACATACGCAGGGCAGTGAAACCTTTCATTTCTTCTAATGGAATCATGTTAAAAGGCTGAAATTCCTTTGAATAAAATTTACAGAGACTACAAAATCCACAAGAGTTGGAGAACTAGTGAGGGGACAGAAATGAGATGTAGAGAGACCTGCAAAGAGAAAATTTGCAAGATTAAATTCAACTTGGAAAAAATACAATAGAGCTATGTTTTTTCTTAATAAAAAAGATAAAACCTCCCAACCACACAAACCTAGAAAGCAGCAATGGGTAGGGACTGAGGGTCAGTAGCAGATAGTAAATTAGACATGAGTTCACAATGCAGTCTGACAGCAAAAAAGGTCACCACAATTTTAGGCTGCATATGCAGAGACAGAAAGTAACAGGGAAGTAATGGTTTTTATCTATATTGATCGGGCACAGTCTACTATGGAAAAAACATGCTCAATTCTGTGTTTTGTGTAAAAAAAAACTAATGGCAGTTTGGAGGGACTTCATACAAAACAGCCACAGAATAGCTTGGAAGGCTAGCAGAACTAACCAAGGAAGACGAAAAGCTGGCAAAAAAAAAAAAAAAAAAAGAAAACCAGACATTCTTTTACAAAGAAGTTAGAACAATTTAGGAAGTTGACAAAAAATGATTGCTGAGGATAGGCTAGGCAAACCTGCTCACTTTTGCACCAAAAGCAGTCAAGACTTACTTAGAGAATTACCAAGTCTAAATTGGAAGGGTGTTAACATTGATGGGGCAATTATTTCCAGAATTGCTGTCCTGTGTAAATGTCCAGCTGCACCCTGGGAATTGTTTCTGGTTCACACAATAGCTAAGAAATGCACAACAACATGAAAGACTGGAAAGAAGATGCACCAAAGGACACAAAACTTACTTAGCATTGCAATAGGGAACATTAGTAAAATTTGTGGAAGAAAAATTAAGGAGTAGGCCTGGGCTAAACACTTGGGCAATATTTCTCAAGGCTGAGATCAACCAGTCAGGATGACCTTGTATCACCCTAAGGCCAAAATTCAATCTAACATAACGGGGTTTAAAGACTTGAAGCTGCATCAGAAGGCACATTACTGAGCTGAGGTGGACAACTAAGGCCAGTGAATTTTGAATGAGTGCCTCAAGGTGACTGGTGCAAGTTCCTCCGCATAACATCCTTAGAGGCAGGATAGTCCTAACAGTAAAGCCCACAGAAAAGGGACGATTCCTGGCAGTATTAAAAGACTTAACGGCACTTTCTGCTTCCCAGATTTCTGGGAACAGCTTGATCACTTCATGCTCTCTGCTGATCAGAAAGCAGTAAAAGTCTTTAGAGCACCGAGGCCAAGCTAACAAGCTCCTGCAGGCCTACAAGCCTGGGCTTTGCTTTGCACTGTCCTCATGGCTCCTGGCTGGGCTCAGGGTATGAGCTGAGCCTGCTCCTCCACAAATCCAGTGCCTCATGAAACAGCGAAGTCAGTAAGCAACCATGCAAAAAGCATCTGTGTGAAGAGGGAAGGCAAGACAGAAAAAAATAAAAATCAATGCCTGAAGAAAGCACTGGCATCTCAACATACCATTCAAAAGCAAACCCATCTTGATGTAGTGTAAGATAGCCAATGAAGTAGAAGGACTGCTCTTTCTCAACATCCTATGCCATTTACAATTCATTTAGGCAATCAGTATATTTCAACACCCCTTTTAAATCCAAGCTGGAAGTGCTTAGTATTGAATTGGCACAAGTTAAAAAGAGGAAAAAAAAAAAGGAAAAAAGCAAAAGGCAGTACAATAACAAAAGAAATCCCAATCCATCTTTTCACTGAGGTGCATTGCCTTGCTAATTTTGCTGTCGAAAAACAAAGCAGTTCTGGACAGCTGGTTAAAAGAAGCTGTTAATTTAAAATAACCTGTTTGTTAATTGCTTTCAACCTTGGTCAGTCAGTTTCTGCACTCTAAACCCTAAAGGTAGCTTGAAATGAATGCATCTAGGGAGCGAGGTGTAATTAATGCAAGCAGGCAGCCATGGCTGGAAGACAGAGGTTACAGCGAAGGGAGGAAAGGTCTAAACCAGTGCATGCGCTCCTAGGAAATGGCCCTGGTGCTCCCTCTGCTCCCCCTCCTTTTCCCTTCTGCTGCAGAGCTGCAGCTACAGCTGGAGCCCCCTGCCAAAGCAGGGGTGCTCCACTGCCCCTCAGGCACTCTGCCACCACCAGTAGAAAAAACATTGCAGGCAGCAGTTGCAGCAATGGCACAAGGAGCAAAGATCCTGCATGCAGCCATGCTGACTGCCCTCCCTCCCTCCTTAATCTGCCCTTCTCCTCACTGGGAGCCAGGGGAGACACCTCATTGGGACCCACGGCACCAGCCCATCTTCCAGAAAGCTTCCGTGGCCAAAAGGTGCAGAGGGCTTCCACCAGCTTGTGGGTACTGGGGAAAATATCCCCCAGCATCCCAGAACACAACCCATGTAGAAATACAGCTTCCACCAAGTCTTCACAGGCAGAAAAGATGATTTTCTGTTTTCCCTGCTTGCCGATCTCCTCTCACTGGGGGAAGGCTGCCCCACGACCACCTTCAGGGAGAGAGGCTGCAGAGGGAGTGGAAAGAAAAAAAAACCCTGGAAATTAGTCACACGTTTTACAAGCTGCCTCTGCCTGGTTTGCCATGCGCTCAAAATAGAAAAACAACTGACCTGTGAGTTATTTAAACATGAGTGTAACATTTAGAGGCACAAGGCAGGGCACACAGATTTTATCCGACTGACGTCTGCCTGACCCCTGTGAGTCCTCAGGTGACCCAGGCACACATGATGGCCATTGTGGCCAGCAGTTCCCTTCTGGTGTCCCCACCGCTTCCCTGGGTGCCAAGCAAAAATGTGGCGCTGGTTCACACTGTCCAAGGGGAAAAAAATTCTCACTCAGAAGAGCAAGCAAGGCTAACAGGAGCCAGGCTTGTTTCCTTACAACAAACATGGCATCATCCTCAACAGATTTCCATTCTAGCAGTAGCCTAGTGCATTTTCCTGCAACACTGAAGCAGATGCATAATGTTTAGAGGGAGCTGGGAGCCACAGCTCTGAAACAGACCTTCCAGCTAGCTGTATATGCTGGGACCCACTGTGCTTCCAACTTCCAAAGGACAGTAAAGAAAACTGTGTTCAGATGGGAGTCTGGCAACACAGCCCCTCCCTTCTTTAACTCCATCCCTTGAATGTCAACCAATTCCACTCACTGTGTTCTGACTTTTAATCCTCGTTAAAATCACAGAATCATTAAGGCTGGAAAACACCTCCAAGTTCATCAAGTCCAACCTTTGACTGACCACCACCAAGCCAACTAAGCCACAGCACTAAGCGCCACATCCAGTCATTTCTTGAACGCTTGCAGGGATGGTGACCCCACCATCTCCATGATCAGCCCATTCCAATGTTTAACCACCCTTTCAGGGCAAAAGCTCTTCTTGACCTCCAACCTGAACCTCCCCTGCTGCAGCTTGAGTCTATGTCCTCTCATCCTGTCACTGGTTGCCTGGGAGGAGAGCCTGACCCCTACCTGGCTGCCCCCTCCTTTCAGGCAGTTGTAGAGAGCGATAAGGTCCCTCCAAGCCTCCTTTTCTCCAGCTTAAACACCCTGCTCCCTCAGCTGCTCCTCATATGATTTAATCTCTAGACCATTCACCAGCCTTGGCTTTGGGATTTGTATTGCAACAACCTATGCCAAAACTATATTTGGAAAGAAAGACAAAAAAAGAGAAAAGCCTTTAAAAAAGCTGGTAAAAGCTGGCCTCAAGCTTATACCATTACTTTAGTATAAAATCATACCAATAGGCAGACACGGGATGCTTAATGTGCTCAAGAAAATCTATGTGCCTCTACTTTTTGCAAAAGAGGATTTAAGCCATGACTTAATTTGGGGCTTAAGTTGTCTAAATGACTCAGTGTACCACACTGAGCTTTACAACACACACATAACCTTATTTTGAACATTCCC
Organism: Falcunculus frontatus; assembly: GCA_013398115.1. Lineage (NCBI taxonomy): Eukaryota > Metazoa > Chordata > Aves > Passeriformes > Falcunculus > Falcunculus frontatus. Next base: position 631,615 of record VZRV01010769.1, on the reverse strand, counting down.
ACAAGTTTAGCAGCTACATAGGTTCTTACCTGTACCTGGCACCTCCAAGCCAGGCATCACCTTGATGGCAGGTTGCACGATGCTGCCTAACCACTTCCTATTTAAACACTTCACCAAAGGCTTACATTACTAGAGGTATGGTTTAAAATATGGCAGTAATTTCCAACCACTCTTCTAGACATAGTAATGTGAAGGCTGAAAAGCCAAGCATTCTAAGAGCAGGAAAGATCATGAAGATAATTTGTTTGCAGCTCTGTCCCAGTACGGCGCTACTCTGAAATATGTCATTTTTAAGAGATCATAGATTGTCAGCAACAGCAACACAGCACACAACACCAGCAGAGAGAAACTGCAAGGCATGTATATGCACACGTATGTATCCTTCAGCCAGCATCACACCCAGTTCCTCAGCAGGAGTACAAAGTTTTATTCCTTTTTTTGTTTTTCTTAAGCACAGCATAGCTCTAGGTTATTGTTTCTCCAGGGACAAGTATATTCCTGTTCTCCCCACACTGCTAAATCCAGTAGTGCCTTAAGAGGCTTTGTCTTAATAATTTTCATCACTGTTATTGATAGATGTATTGATACTGGAGGTGGCCAGGTCAGGTTGTAATGACTCTCTGAACTCATGAGTTATTTATGAGCACCTGCTAATCTGCATCATGTGGAATCGCTGAGCTACAACACACACCATCTTGTAACCCCCATGTTCTCTCATGGAGAGGACAGGCTGTTCCCATTCAAAAAGGGTCCAATACATCAGTGAAATCCACACTGTACCACAACAACAGAGGCTTAGCACAAGCCAGCACTTCACGTGTTCCCTCTCACTGCTAACACCCAAGAGTGCCCTTTGCAAGGTGTTCTCCAGACATACTATGGTCACAACACCACCATACAGAAAAAAAGCTGGGCCAGTGCAGGAAAGGTGTATTTTTCCAACACTGAAAGTATTTTCTTAGCAAAAAATATTTCTGAAAAAAATTATACATAACCCTAAAAGGAGCTTCCCTTATCTTCAAATCCACATTGTCAGAGAGCAGCTACCTCTAGCTCTTTTTGTTAGCTTCCAGGCTGAAGGGAGCAAATGTGGATTTCCATTTTAGAGAGGAGGTAAGCACCAGCCACTACCCCCAATTTCCATGACAACTGCAAACTCTCAACACATCTTCAGATTCGGTTGCTGGTGTTTCTGTCTCTTGAGCTAATGCCAAGCTAACTCTAGCAGCAAAATTATCATGCAAAGGCATGTGGTCCATTAAAAATATGAGTCAGAGTTGCAGGGTGATGTCACATCAGCTGCCCCTGATGATAACTATCAAAAGTTAGCACAAGCTTCCAAATCACAAACGCCTTGGCTCTGATCCTATTTTAATGAATCTGCTTTTACGATTAAACCATCACTGTAATTGGCACTGGAAGAGCATTGGCAGTCTGCTGTGGTCGCCTTCCCTGCAAAGCGTGTTTGTGATGTTCATCTCTGAGCGATGCATAGTGTCTGCCTGCCTTCAAATAAAAAAAATTTAAAAAAAAAAAAAAAGGTATGAACAGCGGCTGGCAGGCAGACTGGTCAGCAGTGATTCACTCCCTGGCAGCCATGATGAGAGCACCACGGGCTAAATTCAGCCCTGGTGGAGGTGGGTATTCCTCCATTCCCTTTCATGGCATTGCATCAACATTACACCAGGCATGAAGTTTGGCTTTCTATATTTAATAAAGTATGGTAACTGCCTTTCACTTACTACCAGCTTTTTACAAGCGCTTCACTCTAGTTTGGGCAACAGCTTGTTAGGGCAGCTGGAATTGCGTTGCACTCCATAGGAAGATAGTGGGGAGCAGTCAGGGAAGGAGAAGAGACAGAGGGAGCAATGTGTCTTGTGTACTTAAATAGCTGGGTTGTCGGAGGAAAAAAAACCCACATGCAGCAGCAAACCCCACCAATGCCTAGGAGCCGGGGAGAGGGATTTACACACTTTACATTTTCTAATTTCCCTCTGGATAAGAATCGTGTAGTTTATCTAGCCTTTTAGGCTGTGGAAAAGGGGAGGAATATGGGGTTTTGAACACACTACCATTGCACGTGCCTGCACTACAAAACCTGTCTTTTTTTTCCCCCAAGCATAAACGGTAGATAAAATTTTAAAAATTAGGCTGGCGTTGAGTATTGTGACACACGGGGTACTAAACATTTGGGTATTTGGTGAATTTCTCAAATAGATTAGAAGTTAGCATGAGGCAAATGAAAATAACCTTCCCCTCCCCCCCTCTACTAAATAAAGAGCAGAAGGGAGAAAGGATGGGGGGGCAATCTTAGAGGTTTCTCCTCCCCTTTCGTTGTCCCCCTCCCCTTTCTCGATATTGATATTGCTCTGCTTTTTGATCTCTGCACTTCTTTGTTTTGGCTTCACAGGTATCAAGGGAAAATGGCTAGCAGGAGTTCTGTAGCTTTTCCTGCTCTACAGCCCCTCTGGCTTAGCCAGCTGGATCACACTGAATTAGTCAAGTACTTCATTATCTCCCTTCTCTGCACATTTAGCTCCAGGTAATAAAATGCCCAAACAAGAGAGCCAATGCCTTCTGCTGCACTGTCTGTGAAGTTTTGTTGTTTTGGCCAATTCTGCATATCAGCATTGTGCTATGGGAGGGCATCACTTTTCATCCCTTGCCTGCAGTGCTTCCCAATCTCCATTTAGTCACAGCAGTTAGCTAACCATGTAGCTGTTGATAACATAGCACAGTTTTGGAGCCCCTCAGCCTTCAGGAGGTCTGGGATTTCTCTTCCCAGTGTGGGCCTACAGGAGGAAAGGCAGCTAGCTGGGAGAGCCAGACCAATTACATGGTGAGGATGGATGAAGGGCTACGGATGTGAGAACTGCTCTTATTAGCAGCCAGTGGGGTAGGAGTTTTGCACTAGGGCATTTTCTGCAGTGGTGAGCTGCTAGCCAGATATCTAGGTCAGGTAGAGAAAGCTGTAGACCGAAATCCAGGCAGTTGCTTTGTGCACCCTTCTGTCATGAGGTGCTGTGCTGTGCAGAGGAAGAGAGTTTGTTATTATTGGTGGTGGTGGTGGTGGTGGTTTTATTTTTTTTCTCCTGACTCATTGCGATATAATGGCAGCTTCTCTTTCTCATTTGTATTCTTCAGAACAAATGCTTAAAATCCATTCTAATGTATTTTTTTAAAATACATTTTTCTCCTCCCCCTGCTCCATGGGATTTTTTTTCCGCCTTAAGATGACCTTTAGTTAAAGCCATAAACTAGCTTGAGGCAATCTCTGGCAGCTCTGTCATGTGATGGGCAAAATGGGCCATATTTAAATCACATGGAAAAGAACAGAAAGAAAGAATCTAGTTCACCTCTTCAGTATTTAACCTCATTCACAATGGCCGCTGCTGAAAATCTGCTAAATGTTCTCTGTTTGGGGGAAAGCATGTGAAAAATACATGCTGGAAAAAAGTCTCCCTTGCATAGAAATCTAAGTTCCAAGAAATCAGTTTCCCCGTTGTGAATAAAAACAAAGGAATTGAAAAATAAGAGAAGATATGCAATTTTTTTCGGCAGTCACCTTTCCCCCATCCTTGTTCCATCAAGTTCTCCAAATTTCTTGCCTGGGATGTTCAGCCCACAGGAAAGTGTGTAGAGAAGAAACATGTGAACCAAATTCCATGCTAAGACACATAGTGTTAAAGAAATTCAAATTCAGAGCTCTATAAAAGCAGGGGGGGAAAAGCTACATATGCATATTATAAATTTGATTCACAGCCTGCTGAAGTAAACAGCTGACTCCTATTGATTTCAGTGATCTGTGGATCAGTCCTTAGCGACAAAGAGAAGGATCTCATGACAAAGGTCCAGACTGCAGCATTTAGATAAAAATATTAACAGCAAAATACTGCTAAATTAATCCAACTTCTTTTGATTATTGATGTCCTACTGTTTTCTGCCTGAAACAACATACACGATGCATCAGTCATTTATAAATTATTCATTCACAGTTATTTTGGCAGCAGCTTCTTTCCATTTATCAACTGATAAACGCTCAGGAGATAAGGGTAATTTTATAGCCCCTTGACATTTACCTTTGACACGATTTCCATATTTAATAAGGTAAAATACAAATGGCATTTTGGGGATTCCAAAGTCCATATTATAAAGCTTCACTTTAACTTCTGTATCCACATCACTTGAGATGAGTGAACCAAGCACACAGAAACCTCACGTGCACCCAAGTCCCTCCGAGCTGGCTTCTCAAGTGCAATTTCAGCAGCCCTGAAATGTGCTCGTTGTGCCACCAAATTGCAGAGCCTCTTCACGGCTGCAGTGGGAAAGATTATGGTTGACTTCAGAGGCTTGGATGTCGTCCAAAGAGCCACAGCTCTGGGGACTGTTGAAACCATGAGACCTAGCCAGGTCAAGAATTTACTGTTGCCTGGCCTTGTTTCTAAAGATCTCATCCATATTCCCACACACACAGCTCTTGGCTGTTTCAGATCTCTGCCCAATATGACTAAAATAGTCATTCCATACGCTCAGTGAAATTATATCTTATGAACCCTGGGGTTAAAGATGGGGAAAATCATGTTCCAGATATTCAAAAACTACATCTGTCTCACTGTCCATATTCATCTGGACCTTTGTTAGGTCTGCAACCCACTGGGCTGTGGTACCACAGCACACGACACGCGGTTGCCACACACCGCCAGAAGTGCGAGCCACTCCAAGCAAATAAAAAGCAAGTTGAATTACTTCCATCCTAGAAAAGAATGACAGAGTCTTTGAACAGCATCTGTCCTATTTTTCACTCTAGCCTTTGAGACAATTAAAGACAGACTTAATTTATTTTTTTTTTAGGAGGAAAATAAAAAAAACCCCACACTATTTAAAATAGCAGAGCAGGAATAAATTATAACAGTACCATTAATCCCAAGATCTACAGAGACAACCAAAATCCTCCACACATGATAAAGTACCAAGAGACCACTGTGAAATTTGTATGCCACTTCTACAAGTCCTATAAGTATTGCACATTATGCATCTAGAAGTAATTACAGCACAGCCAATTAACTGTTGACTTGCTCTTGCCCTGTAATTCTAGACAGTATTCTTTGTGGAGTTGTTCTTTCAGGAGTAATATTATACAAGAGACATTAGCTGCTGGTTCATACCTGCACGTACTTCAATAAAACCCACTACTGTTCATGTGCAAGACACTGAGCTCTGCACAATACCTAAAGGACACAAGATGGGGAAACATCAACTGAGAGATTAAATCGGCCGGGATAGACTTCAGAAACGAAAAGGAATTTTTGGCTGATGGGATCACAGCGCAGTTTGATCACCAAGAGCATCCATGAATGCCATCAAGGGACAGTTATTATGAGGTCACACACACCCCAGCCCAATTCCTCCCTACAAGGTGATTTTTCCTCCACACTGTCCTTGAAAAGCCAAGCTAAACAGCATCATGTTACTTGATAGATATTGGAGTATGAAAGGTCAATTAGAAGCTGAGTTATGGTATTTTTTTTTTACAAGTACCAACAGATTAATGTATTCTGCACTTAGGAAAACGGTTCAACAACATCGCCCCGCTCTCAGAGATACATACAGCTTTCACATTCATGGCTAGGATGGAGCAAATGGGAGCAAAGGTGGTGAGATGTGCTTTCTGTCATCAAGCCACTATAAATATTATTAAGGTGTTATTACTACTATTTTCTTCTCCAAAGAAAAACTAACATAAAGCAGAACTCTAGAGGTTTGGGTGAAGCGTTGAGAGTTATTCAAACTCAAATTATTTTGTAAACGTTTACATTTGGGGAGATTTCTTACCACAGTTTTTGTGCTGGTGAAAGCTTCTGGACTGGCAACTCTGGAGGCAAAGGCCTCCTGCCTCCTCAAGGAAAATGGAAGTACAGAGAGAGCTGTGCACCTTTTCTGCAGCAGGGCAGTGAGAAACTCAGGTCTAGATACACAGATTATTTGGCAGGACTGGAAGCAGTAACCTAGGGCTGGAATATACCACCTGGGTCATCTGAGATGTAAAGGTTAGAAGAATCCCCTATAAAACCACAGTTTCCCATGTACACTACACACTGTGCAACAGCCTGCAACACTTCTCCCTCCCTATACCTTATAATAAACTTCAGAGATCAACTACAAAAGATCAGGTGCTTCAGAACAAAATGATCTTTTCCTAAAATCCTTTTCAGGACTCTGCCCAGAGAGAGGCTGATTTTCAGTCTTAGTACACTATGGTTCACGCTTCCATATTTGTTGGTTTCTTAAGTAAGACTTAAGTTTTATTCCAAATATATGGCAAGCCCCAGGGCTCAATTCAGATAAGCATGCTTCTGTTCCGGTGCCAAAAAAAATATCCTTTTTTTTTTTTCTTGCAGCCATCATAAACCAGTCACCCTAGAAAAACCAGCTCTTTGTTCTTGGGGAAACAACTATTGTCAGAATATTTTACATGTAAATGAAACATGGGAGCTCATCTTCCTCTTTTATTTGTCATTGCAAGCTTTCCTCATTTACCATTCTGCTCCGATTTTCCCATTTAACAGTGTATGGAATCTGCAATAGTGCATATTGTAATATGCAAATTGTATATAGCATTTTGGTGTCAGACACACTGAAATTAAATCAAATGGAAGAAAAAAAAAGAAAGAGAGTGTAATAAAGGTACCTTTATGGCCTCAAGCTGTAGATAAATTGTGGTCTGTGGTAGTTAAACAACAGCTGTTCAGATTTAAAACAAAATTATGATAAGGATCCCCAGAAGATAACACCTCTTGAGGTAACAGCATTTACCTAAATGCATCTGTTAGCAGCAAACACCGTGACTTAAGACTGTTTATGTGATAGTTTATTCCCATTTGTTTTCCTTCTCCTCCCCCCGCTCGCGTTGTTTAGCGAGAACGAACCCTTCCACAGCAATACCAACCTCGGGGGTCTCCAAGCACTACTCCACCTGCCTCAGAAGGACAGACAGCCTCTCCCAGCTGCCCACAGGTGGAAGCAGGCTGCGAGCCCTCCATGCGGGTGAGTGCAAGGATTATAGAACAGCAAGAAAGCAAATTGCTACAGTTAAAGAAAGAAAACAGCAGGACTAACACGTTTTAGTAGGCGTATGTACACCGAGACTCAGCAATCTTTATACTCTTTGTGAACAGCAGTTCTTTAAGAGCTTTACACCCAATAAAATTTAAACTTTTATATATTTTTTTTTCTTCGTTTATTGCACCGGGGGTTTTTATTGCAGACATGTAGCAAGCCACCCATATGGAATTTCAGCAAGTGGCAACCACACTCAGCCTGAGCGCCTCAGATCTGCCCAAACCGAGCCTCAGGTCGGCAGCTTCAGGACAGAATTTTTTGCGCTGGTTCATTTCGTTCCTTACACCCCTTCCCATTCCCTCTTGGCTATATTGCATTGCCTATCATGTTATATAAATTTAAAAAAAAAAAAAGTGGGGGGAATCCCAACAAGAAAGAAACAGCAAAGGATTTTAGCTTCAGTCCCATAGTGGGAAAATAGCTACTAGGGAGGATGGGGAGATTTGAATGCGCAACTTTCTCTCTTCTCCCATCCCCTTTGACAAAGGATGCAGGCAGTAGCACGGGGCATGCTGTCAGTGACAGCCCTCCATATCCCAGCCACTGCCCACAGGAACACCTACATACCCCTCCATCTCCTCAGCAAGCACGAGTTTAGCAACAGCAATTCATCATTGGGAGAAACATTAATATTTTACCTTAGTTACCAAGTGCACCCGTTCAAACTTTTATCTAAAACATTCTTTATCATCTTTTCATTAAGTTCTCAAGAGCTAATGGTTTCTGAGTTCCCGGGGTAAGGATGATGTTCTGAATAATGAAAGCTCATTATTTCTCCACAGAATGCTTGTTAATTCAAATGATGATATTAAAACTATAGTAGCCTTTAGCGCTGGGGTGATTTCTAGCATACTTTATCATGTATCAATATATACTCTGTTTGTCAAAACTGCCCAGGGCTGGGGCTGACATTCTCTCTGGAGGAGTCTAGTGCTTCAAGAGGCACTGAATACACCAAGGTGACAACTTGCAGAGTTTGCGCCTCTAGGAAATGGAAAGATGAAACTTGAAGTGCCATTGTCCCCCTTGATTTCCTTATTAGTATTCATAAAGAGACAGTATCCTCCTCTTTTTCTAGTCCTCACAGGCCTTTATTTTGAATGAAATAAAAGGCGCACGCACACACAAAAAAAATACACATGCACAAGTTTTACATATAAAACATACCCCTTTGTTGCAATTTAAGCAATCCAAAATGTGTTTCTGGAGTTACAGGTAGGCATGCCTATTGCTTAGCCACAATCAATTATTTAAAAAAAAAAAAAAAGTACACATTAAAGACAAGGCAAAGACACTTTTCTCACCCCATTGTTTTCTGCATCTCACTTTCACCCCTCACCCCTCTCCATTCAGCCAGACTATATTACCCAGCAGCTTAGCTAGAAGCTCCCTGACATTACTGCCCACTTTTCAACTTTGATCACAAAACTACCACAAATATTGTCAAGGCCTCATTCTCCCACCATTGTGCCCCCTCTAAGAAAGAAAGGAAAAAAAAGGGAAAAAAAAAAAATCAAGAAAAAACCTCCATCCATATGGAATCCCTTAGTGAGCGCTAAAAATAGAACTGCAATGAAAAGGCCAACTGAAGTGGTCAAGAAGCATGTTTCTTCAAATAACATTACATTTCCTCCTGCATAAAGACTCCTTCTCCCACCTCCTACAGCCTGCATAAATATGTACACCCTTATCTGACTGCAAATTGCATCATCACCTCCCATCAGGTGTTGTGCAATAGCAAGCTCCAGCATGGAGGGGGAAGGAAGATGCTCAGAGACTCCAAACTAGCCTCCAATCCCTCATCGGCATCACTTGTTTCCCTTAATGCTCAACAAGGTAAAAACTGAGGGTTTGTAATTGAGCAAACCCCTCCTGCTTCCACCCCAACCCCTCAGCTCTTTCTCCTGCAGTCTCCCAGAAGGAAATGTAATTCTGAGCATCACAGCAGCCCTGCCGGCTGCTGGGAGCAGCCAGGTCAGCATTCACGTGTGCTACAACACACATCTCCACACCGTCCTCGCGTAATTATCTCTCTCGTGAAAGATTTGCTGGACTTTTGCCCACAGGCAAAAATAATAAGAATATGGTAAACTTTTTCCAGCTTCCCCTACTGGCCTATCCTTAGAGCAGGAATTAAATATTAATATGCTTTAAAAGACATAACTGGCTGATATTTTTCAGTTTTGCACAGATGAGAGACCAAATTGCAGGTTTATTTATGCTGCCTCCTATTCATAAGCAGAAAATACACATGAAAAATGCTTTTTCAGCCCTGCTACACAGGCTTACAGGAAGAGAAGGACAACCGCATGACTTCAGCATCCCTGTTCACCTGGGGGCATGCTGTCACCTCGAACATGTCCCAGCAGTGTTGGTCTCCTCTGGAGAGCCCCAAGGCTGGCACAATGCTCAGCCCATGGACACTGCTCCTGCCTTCCAGAGGTGGCTCTCCAGGAGCCCCACACTGAACTACGGGTCTGGCTGTTAACACAGATTTTTCACTGTGCATAAGGCCCCAGTTATGCCAGAGTCCCAACCACGTTAATGAGAGAAGGGGCAGAAGCAGCTGTTGCTGCAAAGGCCCTAATGCAGGTGCCTCGGCCATGACAGGGAGGTTTGCCTACCATGCCAGGACAGTGCTCCTGATGGAATCATGCTGTGGAAGTGACTGTGGCAAGGACATGGGCAGTGGCACAGGGACAGGACAATATGGCCACTCAAGTGCCGTTGGTGGCACACACGAGCAGCACAGAACCTGCCACAGCCCAGCAGAGCCACACCACCCTAGGGGAATAGTGGAAGACCCTGGAAGCCCAGACCTCTCCTCAGACAAACATTCATAAGGTAAAACCTGCAGCAAGGCTGATTGTGGCGCCAATGTTGAGGTATTTTCAAACACGCCACTCGGACCACGCTGTTATCCCCTCCCACAGCCCATGCGTGCACTTGTGACTGAAACCAGGAGCACAGCCTGGGGGCTCCAGGGGTGGACTGCACACCATTGTGAAATGTGCTTATCTGGAGAAAATTAATTGTGATAGAAAAACAATTGTGTTTCATGCCTTCTGATGGTTTTAAACAATCCATCAGTACTGGGCAGTATTTGTTTCATCACTTTAGGGCAGAAACAAACAGATTTTCAGTGCAGTGTTTGTATGGCAAAAAAAAAAAAAGCTTGGTTCTTTCATTGATTTCACTCTATTTTAATGACATCCTTACCATGCAAAGTCCAATTGACTGGTAGAAATATGTCTGATGAGAACAGAGGTAGCGAGAGGGAATAAACCCACATATGCCTCTCAAGCTGTTCCTGCTGTACCTTTCTGTTGGATCTACAGAGCCGCACAAAAGTTGTGAAACATGCAGGCTAAACTATTAGTTATTTAGTTCTGTGATAAAGGATACAAACCTGCAGGCACACATTTGTGCAACTGTATGTATATGAGTAAGGTGCTGTACACTTTTCACACACAAACATTCACAGAACACCCCTGTCAGGATTTTTTTTTTAATTGTTTTGGGGGGTTTTTTAGCAAATATCAATGAACAGCCATTTTCTCTGCAGGACTGGGAAATACATTTTTCTGTCCTCCACAAAGATTTAGTCCATTTCATGAGAATTTTAGAATTAAGGATTTTGACATGCTCAGATTTTCTAGCCAAAAGATAGTGAATTTAAGTGGAACACAACATTCCAGCTTTGTCCTGAATCTGGACTGCTTCCACTAGCTTGAGATACACCTCCGTGTCTTATTTAAAAGAAGAAAGAAAAAAAAAAAAACAAACATATCACAAAGTCTTCAGACATTTTTAACAATCCTAAAAAACATGATTTTTTTTTTTTTTATTAAAAAGAGGGCAAGTGCTGTTGACAGAGTGCAACACACCGGTTATGAATCAAGCTAAGGTGGCTCCCGGCACCCCCTTCAGTTTCGGGGTTGAGTCTATATCTATTAACTCCTCTTGGCAAGCCTGGCAAGCTAGCAAAAACAGAAGGGAGTGAAAAGAGGATATGGATAGTAGAGTGCTGAAGAAACTGTTTCCCAGAAGTTGTGTGGCCAGCAAACTTATTAAACCAAACCTATGATCTAGACTTAACTTGACTACCCTTAAGTTCTGAGCTTTCAAAACCTTTTTCTTTCTTTTTTTTTTCTTTTTTTTTTTTTTTTTGAGGAAGATTGGTTAAGTGAAAACCATTTGCAAGCAAAGGTTTGTCAAGATCAAATCCCTAAGTAAGTAGTTCAGTGCTTATTTCCGAGGGTGACTTAATTTGCAGGACAAAATCCCGCCAAAACGTGGGCAGGTTTCCTTTGTGCACTGGCATGCACAGAACCATCAGGAAGGAAACGTTTTCAGAAGCAGAGCCCAGAGAATCCACCAGCATTGCCCACACAACATCACTGTTACACCAGAAACAACACAGTTTCTGGTGTAACATTTTGAAAGTGGCTTTTGCAGTGGCTACTGCAGCACTTTTAAAGTAATTACAAGTCACTCATTCAAGGAAAAGATTTAGGAGAAACAAGAGTGGAAAGTGAAATTTCTTTTATTTATAATTTTTTTTTTTGCACTGGTAAATTTAAGCTATTCATCACCAGAATTAGAACTGTATTTCATGCAATTCAAAATTCCCAAATTCAGAGACGGTGCCAGCACCTTGCAAATCGGGGGGGGG
>VZRV01010769.1:539266-619789 GCA_013398115.1 Falcunculus frontatus | reverse complement strand
GGGGGGAAATCAAACACACTAAACGCCCCAGGACACAATAAAAATCCCAAAAGTTGGCAATACTACCCTGAGAAATTTGCTGGAGAAGCAGGGACATTAGAAGTAGCAAATGTGACAACATAAATGGAAGAAAAATAAAAGTGAAAAGTCTTCCTAAAGGAAGACATGCTTGGCTAGCAGCTCCATGATCACCACCTGGAACAATGCTTGGTAGGTGGCTGATAACCCTGCAACACTGCATGGCGACGGCCCTTTGAGAAAAATAGGTGTTTCTGCAGAAGTCCCAGACAGTCAGCACAGGCTCCCAGCTCCGTGTCTGCACCCTTCCCACAGATCAGCAGCACCAGCAGCCAGGGCTATCGCAGCCTCATTCATGATGGGCCTTGGCTCCTCCGCTGCGGCACACACTGGACCAGCGAAACTGGTTCTACACGCCCTGGGAAAAAATGACAGCTTCTCCTTGCAAGCTGCACCGACCATAAAAGCTGGAAGAGGCTTCCATTCATGCCCAAACCTGCCTCTTTCAAAACGCCTGCACACCCAGCACGGCAGGGCAGGAGCTTCGAGGAGCGTTCCTGGCTGCTCTGTGGCTCAGCCTGGCGTGCAGCCCCTGCCAGGTCACAGTCCTGTATCCAGCTCAGCAGCCTCCTTGCTGTGCAGCTGCCTGCCCCGCCTTTTGTGCTGCTTCTTCCTCCAGCCCGCTCACCCTCCTTCTTTTGGAGCATTGGCCTCACTCTGCAAACGGGAGCAAAGTGTCCAAAGCATGGCAAGGGGCCAGCCTCGCATTGCCTTGAGGTAAAAGGAGCCAACTGTTTTTTCCTGGAACATGCTCCAAATTTCACACCTTTTTTTCCCCACAAATGTGGGAAACAAGCAGCAACCCTTTGTACAAAAGGGTATTTTCACACATGCAGATAAGGCATGTTAATGCACACTGCACTGCTCTCCCATGTCCTCCCTAAACATGAACCTTAATCACCTTTTAGAGCCCAATTAAAAAAAAAAAAAAAGAAAAAAACCAATCAAACCATAACCCAGGTCTTAAATTACTGAAAACACCATTCCAACACATTCAGCCCTATACCAAGGCTACCTAAGCTCTTGAAACGCCTTTTAGGCCTCCACAAACCATGGCAGCCAGAGTTACACAAGCACCAGACCCACACCAAGTGTGCTGGCTACAGTATCTCTGTTGGCATCTCTGAACCAGGGCACAGGGCAGTAAAGCCCCTGTGCAGCCCCGCTGCCTCAGTTCCCACTCCACATTCAAGTCCAGACAGGAGGGGGAAAAAAAAAAAATTAAAAAATAAAACAGTCCTACCCCTCTGCTCTACCAGATTTCACACCTGATCTCCTCCATCCACAGCGTGGAACACCACCTGGGTTTCTGCAGGCATGTGAAGCTAAAAGCCTGCTTTGGGCTGGGAAGCACAGAAGAAAGGGAAAATGCATTCATATAACACTGTACGGATGACTAGACAAAGATATAACGTTGATTCACCAAAAGGAAAAAGAAAATAAAACAGAGCACCCATGCTGGCAAGCCACCCCAAGCTGAACAAAAGAACTCATGGCTGAGTTAACCTTTCCAGAAGTACTGGCCTCAAGTCGGAACTTTATTTGAAAGACTTTCTTAAAAAACTAAAGACAAACAAATGGTATAAGGCAGAGAGAAGCAAACCTTGAAAGCCACGAGGTTTGGGGCCTTAGGCTATTTCTCAATATCCCTCAAAAGTTCCAGGCATTTTGCCAGCATAAGAATCTACCTTCTGGTGCATCTTCATTTAACTTTGCTTACATCCAACCTTACACTTTTACAGTCCTCTGGCTGCTATAGAGGCTCATTTAAACATCCAAGGAAAGCCTCCTCCCTAACTTTTGATAGCCATGTTTCCGTGAGATTTTTTTTCCCTCCAATTAATTATCAATGTCAATGGGGAAAAAATCAGATCATTTTCACACTTCATAGAGAATCTCTTTTTATAAGTCTTCTAAACACAAAATGAACAGAAGTGGAAACAGTAGCCTCCTGCAAGGGTAGTGGGTGCTTTGAGATTTTTTAAATGAAAATGGAAAGCTCTAACTACAACAGGGAGGAAAAAGAAAAACCCAAATAACAACATGTACGTGGATTTGCCTACCCCCCTCCCCCCACAACACACAGCATGTGAATCTGTATAATCTCCTCATGTGAAACATTAGCAAGACCAGGCTGCTGAGGGATTTACATAGATGTGGCCACAGTACAAAGGATAAGGAAAATATCTATGGCTAATAAATATCAGAATAGTAAAAGAGCAGGAAATGAGAAGGCACCCAAAGCAGCAGTTCTCTCCACAGCCCACTTCACACAGAGGGAAAGACACATCAGGCTGTCCTTCAAGATGTACTTTGAGGACAAGTGACAACCCCTCTGTTTTACCAGCAATGGAAAGAGGGAGCAAGCCAGTTTGGCTCCCTGTCCTATCCACAGGCACATCACTGCCAGATGACTGCTTCCCTTCTCCTGAGTCCTGCCCAGGGATAAAGGCAAACCTCAGGGTCCCTGATAAGGGCTGATGGTGGCCAACACCGGTCTGCATCCCAGGACCTGAGAAAGCCAAAGATCAGGCATTTGGAAAGGATATTTGCAACCACCTTCAGAAAGGAGCTGTAGGCACCCAGGGACATGCAGCTCAGGCTGGGTAGTACATTTGTGCTTCAGATTTGAAGAGAGATGAAGAGAAAACGGTAGGGAGCAATGGCAGGAATCTGACAGTAAAAGCCCATTTTGTAAAATTTCCACAGAGATTTCCAGTAATTACTGGGGGGGTGGGGTGTCTATAAATAAGAAACAAAGATGTCTACTTTGGTCCAAACTTCTCAATTTAAAAAATTTAGCACAAGATTTCTCACAGAAAAGTTGCTCTTCAGGGTTTGTTTTTTTTTTTTTTTTGTGGTTTGGGGTTTACTATGTAGGATTAAACACAGAATTTTATGTAAAGACTGAAAAATTTGTTTTCTTTCTAAATCCAATTAACAGTTTTCAGTTCTATAATAGACTGAAGTTATATCTCTGAAGAAAAAGCAAATGAGAAGTGGCTTTTGAATGAATGAAAAGCTGTTCAGTACAAACATCAAGCAAAGTCCACCCTACTTCAGGAAAATTCTATTCATGGCTCACATGAGTTGAACTCAAGAGGAGGAAACTGAGAAGCCAATTGTGATCAAATGGACCACTGAAAATTACTTAAGTAAGTAAATTCTCGGAAGATGGTATTGGAAGTAGTAGGCCAAAGGTGAACAAGTAAGATGAGAAGAGCAGAAGGATGAGTCGTTCAGGAGTTAGAAGCTCTCCAAGAGCAAACAGAAGCAAAAGCAATTGCAAAATGGAGATTGCAGCCCCAGGGGCTATCTTAAAGCAGATGGGATTGAAGTGATATCATTCATTTACATTGATGCATTTTCTACAGTTTGTGGAAGAGATGGGAACTGCAGAAGATATGGAGGACTCTTACAGAAATTATTTGTGTTTATGGTTTATGATAAAGGGTTGTGCCATCACTCTCTTTGTAAGGACATACGTACAACCAGCACAAGAAGAGTTACTACATGTTTAGCAAGCCTGGAGTATATTCAGAACAATTAGAATTTCCAGACCGTTGGAATACTGAGAATCTAAAGATTAAAAGAGGGAGATCAGGATTTTCAAAGCTGCTTAGACATTCAGAAATGTCAGATGTCTCTTTCAAAGCACCTAAGGAGGTAAGGCATGTAATCCTTACTGAAGTCAACAGAGCAAGGTGCCTGACCCCAAGGCAGTTTAGCAATGTTCTCAGGAACCTACTCAGGCCAGAAAGAGCTACATCACCCTGCAGATCTGGCTCTGGGTGCTGCAGATTGGAAATCAAGGACACTCTCTTATGTGTTTACCTTCAGCTAAGAGCATTTGGGAGAAAAAGTCCAACAGATCTGATAAATAGAGACTGCAGAAGTAGTACCAAGTGATCTGGTCAATTAAAAATAATAAAGAAACCAAACAACAAAAAACTCTTGGAGATGCCAAGACAGATTGACATTTTTTTTTCCCCAGGAAGAAAAGGCTTCTACAATGCTGGAGGGGATCATGAGCCCCTTCCATCGTGCGCAGCCTCATCCCAGGGTACTGGGATCCAGGCACCAGCCCTGGCAGAGGTACTGCCTTCACCCAGTCCTGCCTTTTAGCACCGCTCACTTAATTGCCCTGCAAGAGGTGCCAGATTGCAGATAATGGCTCCTCTGAATTCAGGTGGCATACGTGCAGTCCAACGAGCCAAGTTTCTCTGGAGCTGTCGGGGCCTGATTTTTTGGGAAGGTTACGTAAGTACACGCTCAAGGAGCACCTACGCAGCGCAGGAGCTGGCCAACCCCTTCCGCCTCCCTCTGCCTGCTGCAACATATCAGGCCCACCTGTGGCCTGAAGAGTGCCTTCCCAGTCTTCACACAAAAGCTGGCTTGATTTTCCTGCTGGTTTAACCTAGGCATGGAGCTGGGGAGAAAAAAAATAAAGCAGTGAGTAAATTTGTAGTAAGTGCTGCAGAGTGACCAAGCCATAGGTAGCACTATCAGTCTTTCTACATGCAAATGTTCTTCTTTGAAGCATATTAGTCCAGCAATGATAACCCTTATGTTAAATATGTATAGCATATAAATATACCCTTTAATATTGCTCTTAATTTTTACATTGCTTTCCTGTCTTCTCTACATTAGTCTGCAGTCCAACCTGTAACAGCAGTGACTATCTTGAGAATCCTGCTCTTTCCCCCATTTTCCATAGCCATTTCTGTGCTGCCATGAATGCAGCAATTCAAAAGTTCTGCTGCTCAGGTCTAATCACGGTGCCTTAGATAAGGTCTGAACAAATTCCAGTGTAATAAATAACCAAAACTAGATGGAGCAGCTGTATCCCCTGCATTTTTCCCGTATTATAATGCAGTTTGGATCACAGCCCAATTCAGAGGTAGAGAAAAGCTGATCCAATGCAACTGACTGGAAAGATAGCAAAGCATATGGTGTATATCAAGTGATTAATTTTCAACATTAATTTTTAAGCATTAATTTCAGGTACTTTGGAAGGAAGAGGCAAGTAACTGCCAAGTTTAGTTAATTTTTGGTTTTAATAACTACTTTTTATTTTTCCTTAAATTGCTTCTCCTGGAATAAGTAAACCACTTTGTAGTCTCGATTAAAAAAAAAAGTATTCTCATCTAAAATTTGGTTAGAAAGAACACAAGCTGTAAAGCCCCCAAGTAACGGATTTAAACTGAAGTGGAACCAATACCTAAACAATAAAATGACAGCAATACAGAAGTTGCAGAGATAAAGTTAAAATTCTAAACATATCTAAACAACAGTAGTTTCTAAGCCCCAGACATAATTCCTCACAGCAAGAGGGAAAAAGGCAAGTTGAAAAATAGCAAAATACAGCTTGTCAAATGCAAAATAAAAACTTCCCCTAGCTGCTGTTTCTGTATGCTGAGAGCATAAAATTAATATATGAACAGGGAATGTGACAACCATAGATGGCCTCAATGATTGTTAGAACTAAGAAAACATTTACTTCTGCGCTTTGTTCAGAAGTGCTGCTGAGTTTACAACGTGTGTCGATGCAACCCCAGCCAAAGTGTAACAGTGTTTTCTTAAAGAATCCAATTAATTTGTTTTTCAAGCCAGTCCATTACATGACGTCTATTCAATCCTGTTTTGCTCCAGTCTCCCAAAGTGCAACAATTATATTAAAAAAACCAGGGTAATTAAAAAAAAAAAAATTAACACCAGACCAAATTAGACTTCCATAAATCCATGGGTAAATTCCAGTGTAATGGTTTTTACATGTCATGAGGAGGGAAAAGTGAGATCTGTTAAATGGGATGGCACATCTCAAGAGTATGATGCAGTGTCATGGAATTAGGTATCCCACACGTACATTTTATTTCCTTTCACTATGGAAAAGCAATTGCATGGTACAAGACAGACCTTTTCCAGCTTGGCCACCACCATTCTGGTGAATACAGCAAAATGGATTTTCCTCCTGCCTAGCTGACATTTAGAGAGCGATTCTGTTGTATTCACAGTGCCCAGATATTTCTTCAAGAGACATCCGGTTCACTGAGGTCTTCCCTGGCATTTCAGGTCCATTTTGAACACACTTTCAAAAGAAATTTATTTTCTGGCTTGCTTGACAAACCACTACATGCAACGTGGTTACAAAGAGGTCTCTTGTTGCCACTGCTGGAATCCAGAAGATAACACTTGGACAAGGACTTCATGAGTAAGCACTTAAGCTGTAAACAGTGTTGTGGGCTAACATTTGGTAAGTTAGCATTCATTGGTACCTAAAATTACTCCTGAAGAAAAAAAATGCATTTTCTCTAGAGGTCGTATGAATATAAGTGCATGATATAAAAAAAAAAGTTATCAGAGAACCAAAGGTTGTTCAGATACTGAAAGTTACTCAAATGCCTCAGGTTGCCAGAAACATACCCTAGTGTTTGAGAGAAGAAAGAAATCAATAGCACAGCTTTACCAGTCAGGCCACATCTGAATCCTTCTTTCAAGACATTATCAGACATGACAAAAGGGCATCAGAAAATTAAAATTTTACTGCGAGAGATAAGCAAATGAGCTGAATTTCAGTGGCCTGCTATCTACGAGATCTTCAGCTCACTGATCTTAAACTGCATTCACTTTCTTGTCCACCATTACAATATTGTTGATCAACCTCCATTTCATTACTTTCAGGTGACTACCACTTAATTCATTAAATAATTACAGTTAATAACCAACCACTTTGGGAGTCCAAACAGCGCCACGTATCTCAAGGAGTCTCTGTGCTTATGAAATGACATGTAAACCCTACATCTCTATTAAACTGCTGCTGCACCTCAGCAAGTGATCAAAGTGAAGAATGTCTTAACCAGCAGACATTACCATAAAAATACCGGCAGATCCCAAATGACATCACATGGGAGGCCCAAGCAGTACTCCTACTACTTCAGTTTTACATCTCTTCCTGAGAGACAAACCTGCTTCAGGAAAAGTGAACTGTGTTGCACGCAGTAAATTTACTGCCCTTTAAACACCCATTTCCAAATTAATTGTCTAGTGCTAAATGCCACTCAAGCTCTGCTGACATTCTTTATCCACCCAAGCCATGGCTTTCTGAGGTTTATAAAGTTAACAGAATAATTTGATTGACTTCCTGCCTATTAATTCAGGGGGCTATGCATTATTCAAATTACTTGAATAGATGAAAGCATTTACTTGATGCTAAACTTCACTCCCATTGCTCTGATGAGACGAGTTCCCTCCATATAACATTTTAACTTCATTTTCTGTTGCCACTGAAACATACTTCCAGAGTTACTGCACTATTTTGAATTCACAGAAAACTCAGAAGACATTGCAGGGTTGGGGGGCTTTTGTTTTTTCAGTCTGAAGCTCAATAAATGCTGAACTTCACTTTAGTTCAATTATTTTTAAGCATTTCAAAACTTCTCCTTTGTGATTTTATGTTCCCTCCTTGCAGAGCAATAAAAGTCCATTAGAGTCTCCCCTCCTGAATGTTTTGTGAGTGCTCTTTATATGAAATCATATAAGACAACTGTACCTCAGCTTATAAAAAAAAGTATGTTGACACCTATATACTATTTAGGTTTATTATTATTATTATTATTCATTCTAGGACAGATAGCAGGCTTCAAGCCCTTCCTGCTGGAAGGCAGCTCTGCATACACAGCTGTCCCAGGCACCCAAGCACACACAAAGTGCTCCAACACAAATAAAACTAAGCTGCATTTCATGGAGCCCATTGGTTTCCTCCACGCAGGATTCAAAGGCAGGTAAGGAGGTGTCAGGTATCGGAAGAGGTGGGGAAATACCAAGAACAGATGATTGCAGGGTTCATCCAGGACCCCTCCAACACAAGTACCTCTAGGCTTGGAGGGCAACAATTTTCAAAGCTCCCAAAACACCTCAAAAATCGTTCTCAGAACAATAAGTTTAGTTAAACATCCCAAAATATCAGGTATTTAAATAGCCCTTTGGCACTTCAGCTGTCTTGTGAATTACTTGGGGATGAAGACAAGTCAATATTATCTGTAGAGGTCTGAGCTCTTCAGCACTTTCAGACAGATTCAATCCCTTGGTCTCTGTCACTGCAGCATCTAGAGGAAATTACAGTCCAGAACAGATTTTTGAAACTAGACAAGTCTCTGAGCATTATGATCAACAGGCTGCTACAAGGTACAATTATCTTTGTTTCTCTGGGCCTAAGAATCAAAATCAACTTCACTTAACCGAGTGTAGTCTCACTGATACATAATTGAGCAAGTGATAACCATCAGGTCCTTTGCCTGGAGAAGTGAGTGGTTAGCTTGCGCACATCAAGAGACTGATTTAAAAATCAATTAAAACTCTGACATGGGGCAATTTTCTCTCAAGGGATTTCAAACCTGCAAAAGCCTGCGATAGGGATCCCACAGAACAAAGAACAGGCTGTAGGATGGTGAGGTCTGAAAGAGGCACACATCAAGGGATGCATGTGGCATTTTGAACAGTTCATGTATTAAACTGGAAGTAGTTAGGCTTCAGTGGCTGAATTGGACACAAGCAAGGTACCCTTAACAGAGGCCTCCTTAGTACAGGTGATTTCACATAAGGATAATGGATGAAGTTTTCTAAAGCTTAGAAAATCTTTTGTCCATTTTAATTTTAATTATTCCTTTAATTAAAAAACACTGTGCTAATAATGAGTTAATAAACAGATGGCCATAAAAAGCCAGGCACTTAAAGATACTTGTGATTAAAAAAGGAACATCATGGTATTTCTACAATTTAATCTCCTTCAGCAGTGGCATCTAGCAAACAAAGCCTAACTTATGTGGGACAAACTACACCAAAACACAAAATCATGCAGGACATGAATTATAAGAGAGAGACAAATAAAAGGAGATGCTGATACCCCTACAGCATAATCAAAGAAAAAAAAGATAATCTGAAAAGTAACATTGAAAGACAGAAGGATGAGAAATGCAGCAGACACTAAAATCTATATATAAATTGTAGTCAGGGAGGGAGGAGACACTTAGCACCTGTAACATAGAAATTCTGGTTGCAGTCCCGGAAAGAAACTTCTTCATCCTTAATGTCCCTGCATTGTACTACACCTGATATGCTCAGACCTGAAGCTGACCCATGATAGGTGGTACCAGCTCAAACACCAGACTCCACAAGTATCGCATACCAGCGTGCTGAGCATCGCTTGTGTTCTCTAAACTACAAAAACTCCCCAACCAAGCTTCCTCTAAAAAAATTACTGCTTTTCATGGCTGAAGCCATCATACCTACAAGGCTTATCTAGCAGCTTCTGGGTAATATTATATTGAAAAGCATGTTTAATTCCAGTATCTAGTCGATAACAATTTAGGTCATGCTACTTTAAATGAAAGAAAAAACTGATTAGGAAAAAAATGCTTAAAAATAAGTGGTTAGAGTAACCCTACCACGTTAGAGGCAGTCAGAAGTGGTCACATTTAATTTTTTTTCACATACACATTTCTGTACAAAAGGATAACCTGGGGCATGCCTACACATGTATCTTTTTAAAGTGTGGTGGATTGCACAGAAGAGCCAAAATTAGCAAGACCACATTAGCTCTTCCTCACTTCTTTTGTGTCCCAAATAACACCTTCCAAAATATTCCCTTTTAGCACCTTCACTCGGCAAAATGTAGGTTTGCAGCATGCCTTGTCTGGAACAATACAGACACAGCTCAGCCTAACACTGTGTAGGGTATTGGGTAGAGAAGCTGGCTGCAGCTCCTAGAGGAAGAGAAGCCTCTACATTTCCTGGCAGGATTTCCCTATACAGAAAGCAGTTTCACCACATCCTTGCATGCGTCTGTTATGACTGAATCCCTCTTGCCACAAGAAAGATGGGAAGAAACCAGAAGAGAGAGACTAAATATGAGGAAGCTTCCAGCCACCTGCATTTCTCTTCTGACCCTAGTGTTACTTCTGGCATTATGCAAGTGCTACTTCCAGTTAGATTGGATTACTTCCCTTCCCCCAACGCTTCTTTGGTTTGGCCAGGAGACTAAAAATCCAGCTTTAGTCATTAATCAAGGTAACCTTTTTTTGCTTTCCAAAGTTTCTCATGTTCTTATCTTTGCATAATTGAGCATTTGCATTTCAGAAGAGCATCACCTGAGGGAGTGGGGGTAGATTTTGAAAGGTTTGGGGGCTTTTTTCCCCCCTTAAGTTTCAAGTTTAAAAAAAACAAGGGGAAAAAAAAAACTTTGAAGGAGAATGAAGTTAAATTACCAAAGCCTTAGGGCAGAGTAACTTAAAGACTGATAATGTGTAAGAGTTTCTCCCATTCACCACAGAAACTAACTTTTCACATGACAGGAAATCAACAAGCAATAGAGTCATAACATTTTGTTCTTATGTAGGAGTGTCTTATCAAAAGACACCAAACTGCCTCCCAAGCCTTTTTTTTTTTTTTTTTAGATACCTTTCCAAGGCAGAGACAACTGTAGATTTTCTGAACACTTGTGTTGGAAAATGCCACCTCTCATCAGATCTGGCCATTTCCATAAGAAGTCACAGGTTTGAGGAAACTGCCCAGTCACAGGCATGGTCTTGGTAGAGCCCTCTTTTCTTGGGCAGGATGCTACACAGGCAGGTGTTTTGGGCTGTCAGAGCCTCAGGGAACTTTACCTGCCAGGTCTTACTTTAACCAGGGATTATTTCACAACCCAGAGGCTCTAAAAGTCCCCAAAGCAATGCAATCACACCCTGCGTGCCCCTAAAGCCAGGAACAACACTGAGCTTTTAGCAGTGCCCAAATCATGATCAGAATAAAGCAGTACAAGCAGCCCAGTGAGCTAATTACTCTGTCTGTATATTTTGCACAAGTGTCACAAGCACACTTTTTCTGGAAAAAGATTTGCTCCTTAAGGCTGCACTTGTTTCTTCTCATGGGAGAACTGTTCTTTATATAATACTAGTTTCTTCTACAAAAACACTTTTCTACTCCCTCTTTCCATGGACCAATAAAAAAATTCTTTTACTTACAGAAGGAAGAGGAATTAGAATAGGACAGTTAGGAAAGCAGGGAACAAATACCACAACAGTTGTCTAATGGTCCCATATTATCACTGTCCTGAAAAAAGTCATAACATCAAAAATCCTGCTTCCAAACACTAGTCACATAAATCCACTCTCAATGATGCAGCTAATTTTTAACGGGTTTTTTTTTTTTTTTAGGCTTGATTGTCATGGAGGAAAGTAATGCTTTTGCTGCTGTTTTTACTGGTGGTGGGAACACAATTCAGTGTAAACATCTACAGAATCAAGAAAACTATTCACCCATAAAAAGCTGAGTGCTGGGACCAAGAAAGTGTCAAAGGCATTGAAGAGAATCCAAAGTAGTTAGTAAGACAAGGGACCCCATTTCTTTTTTTTTTCCCCCACAAGTTACAGAATACTACAAAATTATTATGGCAACACTTCGATCTCGCCAGTTAATCTGAGGCAGCCCAGAACAGAGGTTGTGTCCACAAGACCTTGTCCCCAGTACTACTAAGATTTCCCTTCAGTTGGAAGGAGAGATTTCTCTCAACAAAAACAAGTGCAGAAACATACTACGGCAGCAAGACAAGCATTTTACAGCTCAAACAGAATACAATGACTAAATCCAGCTTCGCCCAGGCAACTCTCCGGACAGTACCCCACTATGGATACTGAAACCCCAGATCAATCCCAACACAAACCCTTCTTAATGCACAAAGCAGTTGGTGTCTCAGCACTCCAAGTCAGAGGGCTGGGGTGCAGCTTACACCAACTGGGGTTAACAAAGCAATAATCCTGATCCCAGTCAGA
The DNA here is from genome assembly GCA_013398115.1 of Falcunculus frontatus. Lineage (NCBI taxonomy): Eukaryota > Metazoa > Chordata > Aves > Passeriformes > Falcunculus > Falcunculus frontatus. The sequence continues at coordinate 607,886 of VZRV01010769.1, read as the reverse complement.
CATTCATGATCCAAGTAATACAAAGAGGCAATAAGACACTCCACAGCACCAAACTGTCTCTCTACCGACCCAATCAGAAATCATTCCAATTTAAATCCTGAAATTCTGCCATTGCCTGTGCCAGCACCCCCTAAAAAGAAACCATGAAGACAGATCATTTTCTTTCTGATCCACCCAAATTTATTCATAACTTCCTTGCTGCATTTTGCAATTTCTACAGAGCTACTTACTGGGCCTTGTTTCTTAGCACACCTTGTTTCAGAAAGTTTAGGAAATAGAAAAAAATACAAAGTCTGAACTGGCCTGTATTTGTTTTGAAGACAGCTACAAAAAAAAAAAAAAAACAACACACAAACACACAAAAATTTTCAGAACATCCCAAGCACCATTACTGCCTCTATAGCATACAAGAACTGATTCAATTTGGTTTTCATTCTACATCTTGCAACACTTGGGCTATGCTTTTATTCAGAAATAAAATTTACTGAGCATTGGAAGATTAGGAAAAAGCAAGATGTGCTTAACACTTGCTGCACTTTATTGAAAATGTAGAACGAGCAAGACTTAGCTTAGCTCTAAAACTAATAAATACTTTAGCTGTTCTGTGTTATGGGTAGTGTTCAGTGGCTTGCATGACTAATTAAACAATCTTGAGTTTGCTTTGAAGGCTAAGCCATCCTTAATGGCTTTAAATTACATTCTATCAAGCTAAGCTTAGAATTAAAATCCTCATCTGTAATAAGGAATTCCACTGTGTATAAATGCTAGTAGAGAGCTGTATTGGAAAGTTTAATAATCTGGATGGTTTCTGGCCCTCTTAGCAAAAGGAGAAATCCTGTCATTTTCATAGCATTGGGAGGTGAAGCTCCTCAGGGAAGGTACAGAAAGAAAAGCGTTTTGGGTGGAGTTTTGCATAAGATGGTAACTCAAGGAGCAGATGACAGTGCAAGGGGGGTTGGTGAGGAAAGGCAGATGGTCAGGGAGGAGAGGCGTGAGAAAAGCTGTAGAGGTAGTTCTTGTTATGTTGTCCTATCTATTGCCAGCACTGGGAAGCTCAACTCTAATCCATTGGTACCCAGGCCTGGAAGAAGTCACCAGCACATCCTACATTCACTTTTATAAACAAGTAGTTTGAGATCACAGCTCCTCCTCTGCACGCGAGACTCAGCTGTTCATTCTCTCTAAACAAGCACACCAACAGCAGTATTTTTTCCATCTACAAATGCACAAGAGTCACCTCCAGGCACACAGGGAGCCACTACCCAGGTTGCAGAGCACAGTCAGGCACAGGCACACCACATGGAGCAAGGACAGCATTTTGCTTCGAAGGTTTTGTGCCACAATCACTGGCATTGCCTGCAACCCCTCTGTGTGGGAGGGGGAGAAAAAAGCTGCCTGCAGTAAAAACACATCTTGCAGCTCGGTGTGATCAGCACCAGGAGCAGATGCCCCTCACATCAGCTCTCCCCCATGCCACTTCTCCAGGATGAAACACATAACCCACACCCGCTGCAACAAGTCGAGGACTTTTTTCTAAGCAAGGCAGTTTTGATCCCCAAGCCATCTGAAGTCAGTGGAGGCATTCCAAAAGTGCAAATATTTTCAGAAGCGGATGTTTTTTCCCTGTTCAAATAATCAACCCACCTTTATCATTCATCCAGCAGGACTGGGGCCGAGCCTGCCGTAAGAGAAGCATAACCCACCACTCATCCTCTTGGCTGCTGCCTGCAGCACATGTGGTGCGCTCAGTCCTTTTGAGTCACTGCCCATTAAACAATTGTTCCTCCTTCTCTTTCATTAAAACCATCCTCAAAATCCTGCCCAGCATCTCCCTGCAGTTAAGTTGATTTTTCTGTGGTGTCTGTATGCATGGAGGGGAGGAGGGGGAATCTTTTTTTCCATGATTACTTTCCCCACTGATCTGGTGGTTGAGAAATACCATATGTTTTCACTGTTTGCCTTTACTTTTAGCTCTTCCACAAACGAAAATGTGAAGCCATCCATGCCTTCTCTGGCACGCCTGTGCCTTGTTTTCTTTCCCCACTTAACGGACTCATTCATGTGTAGGAGACTTCTGATCCCGGGTTTAGATATTCATCCCTATTTTACATAACCATAAGCAATGGTAGGTACTTATGTAAACTACAACGGGGTCTTTGCCCCCATGCACAACAAGCAGAGAGGTCTTAAGCCACCAACAACTGCCCTCTGCTTCCAGGTGCCCCNAAAAAAAACCCAAAGGTGTCAATGTACAGTGAGCAAAGGCAAGAAACTCTGCCTGGGACCTGCCCCTGGTTTGCTTCTTGTGTTGACTGGCTGCTCACTAACCAGGGACCAAGGCCACTCAGTGCAGCACATACACATCATCCTTGCTTCCAACCAGCCGCTCTGCTTCTGGAAGCTGCTGTAGGGCTGGGATGGGGCCCATTGAGTTACATACTGCTGGAAAGGGGGGCAGAGAAGGTTGGTTTTTTTAAAGCTTTTATTTAGTAGCCTGGTGACTACCTAAGAGTGGAAGTTGGTTTCGGTGCCTTCCACATTTGAAGAAATTAAGGCCCACAGTTCCTACTTCCATGACAGAGTCCCTGTTACCCCAAACAGGCAAGAGACAGGCCCCAGAGAACAAGGAATCCCTGAAGGGGCAACCTGTATTGCTGGGCCATAGAAACACCTTGGAAGGCTCTTCCAGAGTTTTCCACTTCACAATTTAAAATTCAATTAAGTAGGAATGGAGATTACCAGAAATAAAAATCCTCAGCATTGAAGACATTAAGCTAGTGACTTATTTTAGTTACTGCAGCCAATAAATGCATTTTCAGGTTTCAAGGAAATCCATCCTTTCCACTGCTCCACTTTGGGGAAGGCGGGAAGTTCCCTGTATGTACACTTTATATTTCTCCCAATTCATCCCTTCAGGAGAAAACATGCAGCCTTCACACACTATCTGAGCAGTAACACCCATGCAACTACCCATCACAAGAAATTAAATTTACTTACCACACAGCTTCAAATTTCCAGCAAGCCCACCTATGAAGAACATCCCTGTGCTCCACCACAACACATTTCAGTGCATAGCTGTGGGACAGCACTGAGACTTTAAAGGCTCTGAACAGCTTATGGTCTCCTGTCCTCTCCAGTAACGGCACAAGTCTCTCCAGACAGTCAACAATATGGACTACGTTTACTTCCACAAATGATTCATTCAGGATATTAGTGCACCCTAAGGCCACTGCAGAGGTCTGCTCCAGAGTTCAGCTCAGTGCCACTCCAAGCCACAAAAGAAAAAGGCAACCCATGCAAGAAGGTGCACCACAAAGGGAAAAGGAGGTGGAAATGAAAGGAAGGGGAGGGGAAAGAAAAGTCGCTAAGTAGCCACAGGTTCTGCCATAACTGCAGCAGTTGATTGCAGTGAATAAGAGGCAACTATGCCTGTCACCTGGGCAGCCTCCACACACTCACCTGGGGAGGATCTCAGCTCAAATACACTGGTCCCTCATCCATTCCTTACTGTCAAATTCATATTTAATCCCCTTAACACTAGGGCATGGATCTAAAGCTCTTGTAGCCCCTGAGCAGCACTTTCTAAGAGAAATCAGCATGTTACCTTCCACTACACAGCAAGAAAAAGAAAGAGAAAATAAATGGTGTTATTAGATATGGATTTACTTAAGGAAAATATTGTTAGAATCTAAACAAACCCCTACAGTTCTGTGCTGTGGATGGTGCAATAATGAAAAGTATTATTGGATATAAAGGAAAGTTATGACACTATAATGTAACACAGACAAGTGAGAAGATGTATCAGTCATTATCTAGAATACAGGGGGCTCCTGTGGTTTCATTTTTCATTACTAATTTAATGTACTTACAATGCTACATGATAAAAAGTGAAAAGGAACAATAAGAAGTGAACATCATCAGAACAAACCAGGATCTGCAGAATTCGGAGATTTCAATAAGTTACTTGAGGAAAAATGTCTGAGATCCCTCGAGAACTGAGCAACATCCATTAACATCCAATAAAATATCTAATAGCAGAAACATAAAAGAAATGTGAAAAGAACATTTTAATAAACACAAATTAGGAAATACATTTCTTTACATATTATAGTTGTGCTATAGGAAAATATTTCATAGAGAGAAAAAATCATTTTAGCTAAGAAAGGAGGCTTTGCAAATGTTAGCTCAGCAATCACACTCCCGTGATTCAATACAAACAGTTTATTCTGCATTCTCTCATGAAGCCTTATGAATCTCATGAATCCAAGACCCTTAGGGTCTTGCAGTATATTTTCTTGTAGCCATATAAATAACAAATAATCCTGTGCAAGTAAAATGAACTTAGACCACAGTAAAGTTGGCGTGAAAGGATAATCACACCTTTCATTGTTTTCTGGGAAAACAATTACAAACATACTCTACATGTCTTTCTGGGGCAGATTCACCAGGCAGCAAACACAAGCCGAAGCCACCTCGAGCTTGGTGGCTGAGCTCAGGTCAAACAGATTTCCAAGACTGGCTAGAATGTACTGTCATAAGCCCATTTAGCGACAAGTCAACTAGTAGCCATACTTTAAAAAAATAGTCTGAGCAATAGAGCAGGGAACCCTGACCAAGACCACAGTGAAATACAGCCATAAGTTGTCTTACAAGTGTGTAGGACACTCAGTATGTTTTTCATCCCAAGTTTGAGTCACTGGATATCATAAGTTTTTTGAAAGTCTAAATTCAGTTTTGTGAACTTCTGTTTTTGTGAGTTGTTTGGCCCTGTATCTCATAGAATAATACATACCAGTAAATTTAGGTGAATTCGCGGACACCGCTCAGTGATACTTGGGTATCAAATGTTCCACTATGATCTTCCAAAACTTAGCAGTGAACAAGAACACGTTTGAACATTGGCTCACAAAATCAAAAATGCAGAAATCCTCAGCAGAAACCACTAGGTGACTAGGCAGAAATGCTGCCTACTTGTACGTGTGGAAACTGGCTGGGAGGAGATAGAAGATACTGTGTTAATATGAATGAGAGAAAAATCTATTTGGCTGCAAAATTATCCTCACCAGTAATATCTCCTTCAAAGTAGAAACTTTCCCATAGCTGTTTTGACCAGCTTGTGCTCCATCACTGTGTCTGTAAATTGTAATTAAGGACTGTGGGCTTGGAGGAAATGAAGGCTCTGATTCAAAAGTTACAGAAAGGAATGGAGGAGAGTAGGTTTGAGGGGTGCTAATGGGGGCATGACCCAGCAATATTGAAAATAAACAGTAAAAATACTTTCAGATGCATAGTATTTTGTAATGGAACCAGCTTCTCTTCATGCTCCTCATACTCAGTAAGGAGTTCTTTCTTAATAAAAAGCAACTCTGGGAAGGTTTCCCTAAATTGCCTGTAGCAGAGGCAAAAGCCATTGTTTTCCTTGATAACTTTGGCCATATTATTTGCCACCAGTTTCTAATGTTGCATTTCACAGCATTTTAGGACACCTGAAGCTTGTAATATTCATGCTGGTAGATGCAAACCATCTGTCTCCTTTTCAAAGAGTGAAGCTTTCACTCAAAAACTCTCCCCCTCCTCTTTCTCACACACTGAGGTAAATTTTCACCACCTGAGTTTTGCTGCCTTTTTTTTTTTTTGGCTTTATGAGCTGTGTCATCTGTGACTGAATGCCATCAAGTATCACTTAAGCCTGTTTCCACAGTAAGGGAAGAGTGGAAGTAAAAAGTGCTCAAGAAATGCTTTCTGGTCCCCTTAGTAATGCAGAGCTTGATTTGCAGCTGTGGCAAGCAGGAAAAATTCTGGCTGGAGTCCATGGGAGTTATGTTTGCTCAGCAACCCTGAAAAATCATACTTTGGGTATCTTGGGTCAAAACACACAAATGGAGGCAACAGCCTATGTTTTTGAAAATCTAGCCTTATGTGCATTTCAGATTGAAAATTTTCACTCTGGTCTCTCCGTAAAAGAAAAATTTCTCCAGAGGGTTTTACAATACCCTATCAGATGTTTGGTATTCAGAGGAGTTGAAGAAAAAAAAAATCACCTATTACAATAGAATATTGGGTCCTTTAATTCTCTTGGAAATGCATGTGGAAAAGATAATATTAAATGAATCTCACTGGGCAGTGCATTTATTTGGTAAAATCTGTTTTAAAGATGGATTTAATTGACAAGCCTATCACTATTTAAAAAAGAATGAAAAACATATGAAACCAGATATTTTTGTTGAACTATTAAGTGTGAATTCATAGCTGGACATACTGCCTGTGTATGCACAGTTCATTATATGCACAGCTATTTGGTCCAAGGCACTTACAGGCTCTTCTGTGGAAATTTGAAGAGAAGGAACCTATGAAATCTTTTGGATTTACAAAGCAGTGAGCAGAGTATTTAGATACAGCCAAGTGCTCAGGCTCAGACTAAACTCCCTAAAGTGTGTTTGTAAATCCCCACTAGGTATGGAGAGAGAAGCTGTTGAGGTTCCTCTGGCAACATCTATGGGACTTTTCTGCATCACACAAAGCTTTCGGTTGTGGATGAAGGGCTGAGCAGCTAATTGACAGCAGACAGTAAGATGAGGTTCTTCTTTGTCACCCTAAACAGGAAAAAAAAAAATTACCAAACTAACACCAGTGAAAACTGAAGGCTACAAAAGAATCCCTTGCTTGTAAGTCAGTACTTAGCAAGTCCATGGTGTATGTTTGTGGAGAGGTTCTCTTTTAAAAGGAAAATACTGTGCTTTGCTTACTGCACTGGCTTCATCTCCCATGCAGCTCTGGCAAAGGTGCTATCCCACAGGATTTCTTGCTACTGGCAGGGAACTTTGTGGGGCAGGGGAATCCTCTGGCAGGACACAGAGAGCAGGTGAGCAGCAGTTACACCTGGGTAGCCACCCTTGCTCCAGGAGCAAGCACCGACCTCCACACGAAAAACAATGCAGGTGGAGCAGGCTGAGAAAGACACTGTCCCGCCCTCCCACCTACCCCTTCTTCACAAATACCTCACTGCAGAGCAAAAGCTCTGTAAACAGTAAAAAATGTTCAGCTGAAAAAACCGCTTAAACTTTGCCACAGCTGTGGGTCTGAGCCCATGCCTGAGGGAGCTGGAGTAGAGGAAATGGCACAAAACTTGGGTACCACCAGTGGTAGCACTGGGTTCAGGTTGACCCATGCGAGAACAGGTTTTCTGCCAGTGATGTGCCATCAGTATTCTTGGCATATCCATAACCTGAAAGGGGACAGCCAGGACAAGAAGGCCAGGCCACCCTACCAAGCTCTGCTGTAATGCAGAATGCCCTTCTGAGGCAGGGTGTCCTGAGGAAAAGGACCAGGTGCTAGAAATGTGAAACCACATCTCAACCACTTTGAATGCATAGGCTTTTCATTTTTAAGGCATTCAGCTGATCCCTGCTTTTGAATACATTCCTATTGGTATGGCTGGAAATTGCTAAAAGCAGATACCCATCTCCTGACTTTGGGGTGTGCAGGGCTGACACGTTCTCTGTGAGCTTCTCTGTTCCTGTACTCAGGAAACAACCTCTAGACAGGTGTAACATCAGAAACCCCTTGCTTAGTTCTCCTCTGATGGAATTTTCAGCACCCTTGTTGCTCAGCCTATTGACAAGATATTTGCTTGTTTACTACATCCATTGTTTCCTTCCAGAGGCACCATTCATTTCAACTATTTCAGAAATAGTACATTCATTTGAAGCTGGAGCAGCTTCCATAAAGATTGTAGCTAGACCACACATTTACACACAGAAACCAGATTTGTGTTTGGTGTGGATTGTCTGCATGTTTACTACAATGCTCATTTTCTTCTCTGAATAAAAGTGCAGATTTTTTTCCTCCGTTATTTGCCAGTGCTATTAACCAGCCTCATTCTTTCCTTTGGTTGTATAATCTGTGTCCTTCTCTGATCTTCTCCAAAGTAAACAAGTCATTTTTGAGTCCAAGACGCTGTGCCAACACCACCACAACCTTGCCTTCGCAATAACTGTGCCATAAGGAAAGGCACTGTTGGGTCTCCAAGAAGAGACCCTTTCGGCAGGGGAAGTTCTGTGTTGCTCTTGGGGATTCACAGCGCTGCTGTTTACCCTGGCTAAGCTCCTACCTGACTCCTCAAGCACACAGTGAGGTATTCAGTGCCCAGGATGACCATGTCCACAACAGAGGATGGACTGTCATCCAGGGCAGCACTGCAGGAGCTGAGGCAGGCAATACCACAGCTCTCTATCCCTCCTCACCAATGGTTTGGCAGCCTGGGAGAGAGGAGGGGCTCTCCCTTCCACCACGGACCCTAGGCCTGGGAGCTGGGTGCTGGGAGCTGGGAGCTGCTGGCACAAGGAGGGTGAGGAGTGTGCTTTGAGTACGGCCCTTTGAGCATGAGTCAGGCAAGCAAAGTAGGAGGCTCTGCAGGGGGTTGCACAAGCTGGTTTTAATGGACTTTGTGGAGTCTGAGAGCTGGCGTGGCCGCCTGTGTAAACACAGCCCATAATACCACTGATGTAAAACTCGTGTTGTGAGACAAGAGTCAAATGCTTTTTATTCCCCCAGTACCTTGTTCAAAGCTTTATCAGGCAGATGAATCAGATCTCAGTCTCCTAATGTCACATGCATTTAGCCAAATCTCCCACTGTTCCCCAGCACACGCTGAGTAAGAAAGCAGTTTATCAGCCCCTGGCTACCCTTCCCTATACTTTTGTTGGGGTTGGAGGAGCCACCAGAATGCTATTTACTCCTGCTTCTGCTACCACGTGCCATGAATGGGCTCATAGTTGTAGCAGAAGAGATCTACCTAAGAGAAGAGCATGCAGCTTCACAGGGCTGATTTGGGAAGTGCTGACAGTTTTCAATCTGCACTTGCTTCGCTGACCGGATATTGGAGTCACGTTGATCAGGTGCAGAGTGATCCCTTCACATCGCTGATAGTCCTCAGACTCCTGAAACCTGAGAAATTTGGGAACTTTCTAGGATGATTTTGGTGGAACATTCTTCTGGATCCAAGAGGGGACACTGCCAAGAGATACCATGATGTGTGAGAACAGATGAAGTAAGGAGCAATGTTTGTTTCCAAAAGCTTTTCATGAGCAAATGCATTTAAGGACATATTTTTAACTATGAGAATCTTCTGCTTTGAGCTGTGCCACGTTGCCTGCTCCTAGAATATTCCAGGTGCCCTTGTTCATTGGTGGTTTTCTTCAAGAGTGGAGTTACTCTCTTGCCCCATAGGGACTCAGCATATTGTCTTCCATCAGCCTCCTACAAGGCAAAAGCCCCCACTGAAACTACATCGTGGGAGAACATTTCAACAAGGCTCGTGGAGGCATATTTCTGGAAGAACAATTAAGGTGCTATTTATGAGACACCATGTGCAGTAGCAAAATTGATGTCCTTTGACACTACTGTTGTGGAGGTTTACTGATAGGACTTGGTAGCACTAATTGAGGTGAGGAAACCTAGTCCTAAACCTTGTGGGCAGGCTGAAATGACCAGGGTTTATGGCTCACGGCTTTATTCATTGCCAGTTGATTACAATTATGAATGTTAAAAAGGGAAACTAAGGAAGCACTGTGGTTGTGGATCTTCTTTCGGGGACAGGAAAAAAAAAAAGAAATTTCAATGCTGCCATGCAGGTGGGTCTTAAAACAAAAGCCATGATTTCTATTTGTAAAATACTCCATTTCCCCTTTGTAGATTGATACTGCTATTTGTGTAGCTCAAAGCCACTTGTGCCTTACTCACTCTTTAAATAGATAGATAAAATTCCAATTCATTTCAATTGAAGGGTTTCTATTTAAATGCCTTTGGTATAGTCAGTCTATTAAAATGGGAGGTGTTAATTTTCCAGTAATCACTACACTTTTTTTCTCTTCCTATCTCCCAGTTGAAAGGACAGCCTCATCCTGCATGGTTAAAATGTAGTAATGCATTTAATGCCAGGCCATGATTTTAGACCTCCAGCTGTTTTACTGGTTGTGTAAGTAAAAATAAGATAATGTTATGCTTGGTAACCATGGTTTTGTAGGCATTCACATTTTACAAATCACTGCACAGTATGCAAACCATTATATATATTTAAAATGTTTAAAATCAAGACTACCAGGAGTCTACCACTTCCATTATTTAAGGAGGGGGACTGCTAGACTGTGAAGAGTGATATATTCTATCAAGCTACTCAGCAGAGTTATATTATCAGTGCAAATTATGTGAAAATATGTGCTTCAGCAAGACAAGAAAGGAGTATTCTCTGCTATAAAAAGTGCGCTGTGGGAAGCTAGATGGAGTCATTGGTTTGGTGTAATATATGAGTAAAATCTTATTTGTTCAAATAATAAAAAAGGAAAAAAAAACAGAGCACAGAGAGAAAGGAACCATGAAGTACTTGGTTATTCCCTCCCTGTAAAAAAACCTGTTTCTGCTTCAAACAAAGGAATTGAGGCTTATCTCCCACGATTTTATCCAGGTGTAACTACTCATCTGAGCAGAGATCTCCCTGATTTATATGGGCAGGAGCAAAAGCAAAACCAGGGTCAGGAAGAAGCAGCTTATTGATTTGTTCTGTGCACACAGGCAAAAATATTATACCTCGCCAGCATGGTCATAAGCATGTAGTTAAATCCAAGCAAACCTTAACTGGAATATTTCTTTGTAAGAAAACACTGGTAAGTGGAGCTACTGACAGCTGCATTTTCAAGAGCATCTGCTTTCAGAAACAGCAGCCATTCAGAACAAATGTTTCTGAAGGCAGATTGTGCTGCTCTGATTAGGAGTACAGGCAAGGATAACGGATAGTGTTCGGCTGCACCTGGAATTGCCTTTAAAGTTCAGTAGGAAATTTGTAGCAGGAGTAGGGAAAAAAATGGCCTCTGCTTATGCTGTAATTTTTCAGAGAATGCACATGTAGTACTCTGGACAGTATAAGCTCGCAATTTTAATTAAAAAATGATAAGTATTACACAATAGAGACAGACCTGATTAATCAGGGTGGAGCTGGTTTATGTGTATGTTTGGGAATAAAAGTGCTTTGGGTATTAATCAGGGACGCTGTATTTCTTTGTTTTAGATATTTATTCAGATTGGTCCCTGTTTGCCAGGCTTCAGCATTCGAAAACATCCATCTGGGCAAAATCACAACTCTGTCTTCCCAAAAAAAAAAAAAAGAAAAAAAAAGAGGAGAGAAAGAAAAAAAGTGTTGTTTTTCAAGCTATAGTCTTTGTGTTCTTGGTTCTTTTCATCTTCAGGATACATTTGGGTTCTTTCTTCACCACTGAAAAGAGTAGAAACCAACATGTCCCCTTCCACCATCCAATTAAAAGAAAAAGCCAACCCAAAGTCTGAAGTTTAAGCCAATAACCCCAGCTTCATGAATGGGAGTGGTAATTAAAAATTTGACTACAGCAAGAAGTTCATATGTGAATGGTGGCAACACTAGCTTTAATAACATCTCCTGATTCATGCCCAGAAGGTCCCATAAAACTTATTATAGCCCAAAAGCTCCACACATGTAGTCGGCCAGTAGTGTATTCATTACCTGTTTGAAGGAAGATTTCATGAGTGTAAAGAGCCCGTTTGTTTAGCTTTAAATCAGGACAACCACCAACTGCTGCTGTTCATCAGAGCAGGTGTTTCAGCCCCATGGCCCGTTCATCTCCCATTTCCTTGGGAAACAAAAGATGGGCAGTACACGTAGACTTCTCCTGAAACACTCCTGCCTCTGGTACAGTCTGTAGGCAGTCTCCTTCCCCCAGCAAAAAATATCTGACACAGGAAAGAAATGTTTTGGCAGCCTGTGCCAAAAGGAAGAAGGGGTGGGTTTAGCCTGACACGGCAAAGTGGGAACAGACAACCTATTTCCATGAGGACAATCCCCAGTGGTCCTATATCCCTGGGGGTTTTGATATTTGCTTGCCTGGATTAGTGCATTCAATTCTCAAGACAAACATCCTGAAATATTTTTCTTGACAGTGAACGATCTAGAAGTATCACATAAGGAAAACCACATACACATCTGAATTCAAATTCTGACTTTCTTTTTGTTTTGGCCACAAAATCTTAATTTCAAAAATCACACACTATTCATTCTGCTGGAAATATCCTAGAAATACTTTAATTAAATAATTTTCACACACTACGGCTGTGAAAACCTGCTATACAAGTGTTATTTCCTTTTAACAGACATCTAACAACTTTGCTCAACAAATGCACCCACACGGAGTGGGATTTTATCTATATGCTTTGCATTCATGAATTCCCTAGAATAATAGGAAACAGCTACTTACATAAACAGGCTCACCTTGCCCACACACACTTTTGTGAGCAAGTCTGCCTGCAAAGTAAAAATAACAATTTGTCTTTATACAGTATTTTCAACTAGAAAACGATTTGCTGCTTGTAAAGTTGTAGTTGTGCCTTTATGTTTCTTCAGGGTACTGCAAATGCTAAAAAAAAAATAAAAAGTACTGTCATTAGAAAAAGTTCAACTTCTCAGACAAATAACATCTGCTAACAAGATGTCCCTGTTTTGCAGATGGGCGCCCACTTCCAAATTCAAACTACCATTGTAAAATCTGTGTATATGCACGAGTTAATGAAAATGTGGTCTTCTCTGTCTGTTTAAACTTCAGTGGGGATCACTTGAGACTACACAGGTTTCCATCTGATGAAACAATGTGGTTGCACTGTGTTGTTCTTGCTGTGTTCCAGAGTCCCTGAAGAAAGTGAGAAATAAAAATGTGTGCACCGTTTCAGAGACCAGAAAGACATGTCTGAGCTATAAGGGACTCAAATTTGTTCAGTGTTTTACTGGCCCACAACTCATTGCCGGTAATCAGAATAGCTTATGTAATCAATCTCCTTAATTAAGAAAAATAAGACTAAAAGGCTGGCTTATCTTCCTGAGTTCTCATGCTAGGGTATCTAGGCAACCTTCAGAGTCCTCAGGGAATCTCTGAGGACTCCTCCAAGGCTACTGAAGACAAAGGACCTATTTAGCTCAGCAGCCTTCTACATTTGGAGGAGTACCTGTGGACAACTCGCAAATGAATTTCATGGAATCATAGAATACCCAGTTGGAAGGGATCTCAAGGATCATCTGGTCCAATCTTTCTTGGCAAAAGCAGTCTACACAAGATGGCTGTGCACTCTGTTCAGCTGAATCTTGAAAGGGACCAATGTTGGAGAATCCACCACTTCTCTGGTAGATTATTCCAGTGGCTGATTGTCCTAACTGTCAAAAATTTTCCTCCTGTATCTAATTGGAATTCCCCAGGAATAATTTATATCCATCTTTAATTTATCATCTTTCCATGTGACTCCTTATAAGAAGGGAGTCTCGATCTTCTTTGTAGCCACTGGAACATGGTGATAACATTTCTCTGATTTGTCCTCTGAAGCCAATATAAGGCATGCCACTTATATTGGGTTCAAGAAAGAAAGGAAAACTACTTTCTCGTCTGCTGGAGCATGATGTGAATTTGTTACAAAAAAGTTCTTCTGCACAGGCTTCTGCAGACAAAAGGGCAGCCAGGCTGAGCCGCCTCGGCTATATCTGCACCGTGGCTCTCGGTCAGTGGGAGATGAAGGGGTGGAGATACCACCTGATGTTCCTGAAAAGGGAACCTAAAGGGATACCTGTCTCCAGACTAGCCTCTACTCCAAGGACTTTTCTAACTGTCTCAGAAATAGTGATAGTATGAATGTTATCAGTGTACGAAGTTCATTTTACATTAGGACAGGAGCATGTTGTAAGCTTTCCTCACCACTGGACACCCTGTCTGCTCTGGGATGGCACAGGAGAATGCAGAGCTGCAGCACGGTGCAGCGGCAATAAAGTCTGGTGAGGACACCTCCAACAGTGGTTAGTCCATGACTCTGATTTCCTCTGCACACATAAGGTCACCCTGTGGATAGGCACATCTGTCATCTCATATTGCACGCTCACTTTTGAACCTGCTGCATTGGTTCAGCCAAGCCAAGAGGTAGAGTAAGTGTCCCTATAAGTTTTATGAAAAGAAGTGGACAAAAAGATGGAAAAACTTATTAGTGCAAATGAAAGGATAAGCTGATGATCTCTGTCTCAGCCAGCAGAGGATCCACACAGAAAGAGGAGAACTTTACTGTGCAGCTGTCTGAGCACTGGAACAGATTGCCCACAGAGAGACTCTGGAGTCTCCATCACTGGAAATATTCAAGAACCGTCTGGATGCAATCCTGTGCAACGTGCTCCAGGATGGCCCTGCAGGAAGGTTGGACCAGATGATCCACTGTGGTCCCTTTCATCTTCACCCATTCTGTGAAACCAGGCTTCATTACTTCCAATGCTCATGGAACTACTTGTTTAATAGAGCTTTTATTCATAAAGGATTTCTGTGGAAAAGATGAACACCAAAGAAACCCTTCTTTTGCAACATCTTTATGAAATCTCCACAATGGATGATTGTATTATTTAATGCACTCACATTCAGCAGTTGGGATCCTATGTGTAGTATCTTCCCATCAGTCTGGAGAATTGTAGCTTTTTAACTTTGGCTGTTGCTAATCCATCAGCTGTCTGAAGCAGTCAGCTCTGATTTGTTTTTTATATCTTCAGTGCTAACAACTGGATCTCTTCTAAATATTGAGATTTACCAGACAGCAAAGCTATCCAAAGGCAGGGATGCAGAGGAAACAGGGTCTTTTTAAACACTACTACTATTATTATTACTATTATTATTATTATTACCATCATCATTATTATTATCATTATCATCATAGAGAAAATCCAACACCATGAAACCTATATTATGCATAAGTACAGGAAATTAACATACCACAGAACAGTAATGCCCTGATGGCCTAGGTTGCCCTTGCAGTGCCCCACTCCACTCCCTGAGGGAAAAATGCTCTAATGCAGAAAGGAAAAAGGCAGCAAAGTGCTTTTACCTAGATATTTAGGTCCTGGTATCCCACAGTGCTGGAAAGAATTTTCTGGGCAAGAGGGATGGAGCTGAAGATCACAGTCTATCACAAGATCACATGGTCTGTGTGCGATGATTCCCAGGCAGTTTGGGAATGTCCTCACCCAAAGTACTTAGTAAAATGTTTATGGCCAGAATCCGTGGCATCTTCTTACTCCGTATCAATTGTGGGCTTCTTTTTTACAAAAGATGAGGAAGAGGTAGATGTGTGCCCTGAATAAATCACAATATGAATCTTGAAATATACAATATAATGAGCTGCACACTCTTTTCAGATACACCCACTTTTTTCTGTGTAGATCACCAAATCCACAAGAGGTTAGTTTCAACCCTCTGCCAGCACTCACCTGGCATGCCCAGAAGAACACTCTGCAGTCCCTCAGGCACAGGAGTCCCCTGGGGTAAGGCAATTTTTAGCCGGAGAAAGCTCAGCAAAAGTATTCAAATAGCACAGATCTGCTCAGGGGAGAACCTTGCTCTTTGCCTGGAAGGCTCTTGAGAGACATAGATAACTGGGTGAGTGAGAGTTACCTCATTCCTGATCTGGGAAAGGTTGTCTAATCAGTGGGAACTGACATGAGTGATGTGGTGGTAGCAACGAGGCCTTGGCAGGCTTGAGCAGGTCCCTCACTGGCGCATATGCCCTGGTCAGTAGGGACTGGCTCACTCACTGCAGCCTCCCCCAGCACATAAACCATGGGTCTCCACCTCCCCACTCTCCCATCCAGGCCCTGAAGTAGGCAGAACTGTTGCCTGCTCTGACCTCAGGAGCATCCCTGATGTGTGGCTTGTGAGGAAACCAACCAAGGCTGCAATACAGCATGGTGGCAGCTGACCAAAGATTTACGTGGCCTTTTAGGGAGCTGCAGAGAGCTCACCTTTCAGCACCTCGCTTTTGGCATGAAACCACACCTGGTAACATTGCTGAAGCTGATCAGCAGCATTTGGACACCAGGGCTGGTCTGTGCTCCATCACTCTCCACACTACCAAGGCTGCAAGGTGTAACTGGGGGGACACTGCCCACCCCTCAGCCATTACCACCTTCAAACCGCAAGGCACTGGAAAATGCTCTCTTGGATGACTCCTTGGTAAAGGCATTATCATCCCCTGAAGATGGTTTAATTACAGATTTTCTTCACAGCATTCTGATAGATCCTAGTTTTTACTCTTTTGGCAATTCTGGGTCTTCTCTAAGGCTTTCTTACAGAATCTTTCTTTCTGGTCACCATCAGGTATAATTTCAAGCAAAGGTTTCAGTAATCCACACCACCCCATCTTTTGGGCTGACCTTCTTCTGGGGCACTGTGGGCAGCTGAGGGGGGGTGCTCTGGGGGAAGCTGTCAGCAACCACCCACAGGCTGCATAACCAGAGCTCTGCAAGACAGTGCCTGTCTGTAAGGTGCTGTTGTGGGTTTCTCACCAGATAAGTGGATTATTACCCCAGCTTGCAGCTGCTCCACAGAAATAGGTCAGCATCAGGAATAAGCTTTGCCTTCCCCTATTTGGCATCAGAAGCATCCAAGAGGAAAAAGGGCTGCTCACAGGATCCTTGTCCAGGGACCATTAAACTACTGAACAACGGGTTTCCTCTGTCAGTGTCTCCTAAAGAGGAAAATGTTCTTAAAGTCAACACCTGCGGTTTTCATTCCATCAGATTTAGGTATGTGTCCCATAGTGTTAAGATATTTTCTGTATCTATACTTGCTCAGCCTCTGGTGAGGAAGTGTGAGGGTAGCACTGATGCCAGACCTGACAAAATGGGAGAGGTAGAGCCTGAACATGGCTTTGCCTTTCTCAAAGGTGACTCTGAAGCAAAGGAAGAACCCCAAGCGGGTTGGGAGGAGGCTGTTTTGACCCACTCTGCCCAGCTATGGGGGCTGCAGCAGGTTGTGCCTGCTCCATGCAGGAGACAGCACTCTGAAAAAAACTATTGCCCACTGTGGTATTCCTCCAGCTTCCCAAGTGAATCCTGCAACAAGCTGACATCTCATTTTTGTCTGTTTTTTTCAATCCACCAGCACAGCTAACATCCCACCACCAACCACCTCCCATCTCTCTTTGCCCGCCACATACTTGCAGCTTGAAAGTGTGCTTAGCACAGAATTCAAAGTGGGGTTGCAGGCTGAAGTAAAAGGTAGCTGCATCAGCAATGCAAACTTTAGATCTAAGCATCACGTCAGCTGTGCCTACCATGAGAGAAGGAAAAAACCAACCTGTGGAACTGGCAAGAAGAGCAAAACGAAGTACTGAAATCAAGGATATGCAACTTAGCTTTGATATGAATATTTCTCCATCCCTCACACCCCTCTCATGCTTTATAACTCAGCTGATGACTTTGCAGGAGAGAAAGCTTTTAAAGTTTTCATTATTGCATTTTGCTTTTCCCTCATTCCTCTGCCAATCTGGATTGCTATTAAAATCACTGAAAAATATTAGGATAAAAGCCTTTATCTGTTACATTTGGTATGGTTGCAGAAAGACACAGAGAAAGCCTAACAGGAAACATACTTTTCATAGGAATTCTAGACCAGGAAATTAAGGTAATTTCCCATTTTTGGAGAGCATGCCCAAATAAACCCTTTTTGCACAGTTAGTTCCCACAGGCACTTATGCTGGAAGGGCCTCATTGTCAGCTGGTGTAAACTGGCTCAAATCTGTGCATTTTTAAGGAGCTAATCCAGTTCTCCTCGGCTCAGGATCCATCCCTTGGATGTTCACCCCACATACCTGAGCTGCTCTGTGTGAACAGAGAGGCTCCACACACCGCTCTCTCCAGTGAAACCGTACAGGAGGCAGAGGCTGGGAAGAGCATCCTTCCCCACCTACGGCACAGAGGCAGATCCACAGGTATCTGGGGTCTGCACATCAATTTGCCTCGTGCAAAAGGACGTGCGCTGCTGTGGCTGATGCATGCCGTGGTTTCTGGAGCAGCACAGCAGATTTAGAGCAAGGCTTTGCTGAGTTCCCATTTCCACGTCCCAGTAACCACATGCTGGGGACTGTGGGAGAACCACAGGTGACTGACCCCAAAGACTGTGGCAGAAACTCGCCCCCAAAGACCGGCAGCTGAGCGGGGCCTGAGCCCAGCTGGAGCAAGCAGATGAAGGAGGGAGGACGGGCTGCAGCAGCCTTGGGAAGAATGCCATGGCCAGCTGCCTGCCAAACAGGTTGCTCCCAATAAAAGTGCTTCACCACTGGATTGAGGTTGCGGATGAATTAATTGTGCCATTTCCATGACATTCTACTGGAGTTTAAATGTATTAGTAACTGTTCATCCCCGAAACAGCTTTTTCCTCCCACACAAGGGGGAAAAATATCCATCTGAATTTTTTAGATTATGTGACAGGCTTGCAAACTGTTGTTAACTTTATCATTTGGGATATGGATTAGACTGCAGCACATTAATTTATCGGGAAGTAAGAGCTGCCTGTTCATCTCTTTTCTGTTATGACATCTGCAGTCAAAGTATGATAGGGGCCAGACAGACAGTGAGTAATAGACTGGAATATGAAGNGGGGGTGTGGAATGACAAGGTTTGCTGCAGATAGAATTGAACCCATCAAGTAAAAAATAAAAAAAACAGTCAGTGGTCCTTCAGCAGATATCGCTCTTAATGAAATTGCAGATAATGAAACCTGCCAGTTAAAAGTGATATCAATTCACATCTTTTAAGGGTGGCACAGAAAAGTCAAGCAAAAACCAATTCTGCAATTGAAGACATTATGCTGGAGTCCCCAGAACTTTACAGACACCATCCACTCACTCCTCACCTCTTCAGCCCCCCACATGGAGGGAACACACACACATTCATACACGCTTTGTCGCTGCAGGAACAGGCCCCAGGGCAGGCAGGGTCCTCTCCCATCCTTTGCCTTCACTCCTGCATCACAGACCTGCTGCAGGGCCACATGGCCAACATGACGGGAAAGGTGAAGGCCTGTGATTTGTGGGCCAAAAGAATGCATGAAACATTAAAGAGAGCCTTGCCAGCATTCTAAATTGTTAATGCAAACTCTCCAGCTCTGCAGAAAAAAATACTCCTGTTGTCATTTTCACTCCTCCTTGGCCTCTTAGTCCTCCAATTATGTGAACAGCAACATGTGAACAATCACATGGCACAAAAAGTGTGAAGCTCAGGTACTTAAGTTTGGCCCCTTGATGCCAATGGGCAAATCTATTTACATTATCTATATTTAATATGTGAGGGTAGGTGTCCATGAACTTCTGGACTGAGCTTGCCAAGTCATGACAGTGTGGTGAGGCTATAATTTCACAGCAATTTGTGTAAGTCCAATTTTTATTTTAACACTTAATGCTAAAACCAAATCATCTACAGGGCACAGAGCTATCTGCCTTATGTGGGTACCAAACCTCAGTCTTATTTCCCAGCTCCCCGGGGACCAGACCTGCTGTGCCAAATCCTTCAGGATTTCACTCCTCATCAAGGTATGCTCGTGTGTGCCTGGACGCAGTAAAATTCAGCACATGCAGCTAAAAACAGTTCGCAAACATTTAGTCAAAATAAATTCAGCTAATTCATGCTGAAGATGTTCCCAGGCGCTTTTTAATTTGTATTATGTAAACAATCCCAGCAGCAACTTTTTTCCTTTGTTCCTATTAATTTACTGGGGGTGTGCGTGCGCAAGAAGCAAGGATTTATGTCAGGACTATTCGTGTAGTCTCCTTGTAAGCTCTTTGGTTTCTCCCTTTCTATTTTAAAAGGTATCCCTGGCCTAGCCTGGATGCAGACCAATGCTGCATGGGAACAAAGGAATGGCTGGGTGCTGGATCAGGCCATTGTTCTGCCACTCTCAGTGCCCATCCCTGCCAGCGACCCAGACCAGCTGCCTCACAGGACAGTCCAAGAAACCAGCTATGAACCCTCATGGGATGATCTGTCCACAGGAGAAGTATTTTCTTATTCCTCACCAGTTAGCTGTTTCCCAACGCCATGAAGCATGAGAGTTTGCATCCCTTATAGATTTTTAATCTTGTCTCATGTAATTCTTCTTATCCATACAAATGCCTACTTAGTCTGTTTTGGATCCAGTTAATCTTTTGGACTCAGTGGTGTTTTGTGGCAATAAATTCCCCGGGTTAATTAAGTGTTATCTAAAAATATTTCCTTATCAGTTTCAAATCTTCTTTTTTCCTCTTCTGCTTCCTTATTGAGTGGCTTTTAATCATGAAATTTAAAAAGTTGGCTGAGATAATCTTTTCTAGCCTTTCCAATATTTCTCCCTGTCCACCCAGTTTCTCTCCTTTTATTTACACCATCCCTGAACAGAAGCAGGAGGTGCCTTTTGAGCTCTTGTGAGGAGCACTTTTCAGGACTAGATCACACCCCTTTTTTATGTGTAATACTAACAACCATCCAGTCCATTCATGCAGCCTGACCCCAAGAGCCTCAGAAAGTTTACATTGCCATAAAAAATAGACCAGACAGTCTCCAAAGGCAAAAGCTCACAGAGCTGAGCAATTCAAAAGCAATACACCAGGCTGGATAACATCCTCCAAAAGACAGTTTGTCGTTCATTTGGGATGGATTGGCTCAAACCCATCAGAAGCAACAAGTTTGCAGGGAACTTGCAAAACCAGCAGCCAGAAAGGTAAAGCCATCTATGCCCATCAATAAATCCAATGGGCTGGTTCACCCAGCTTTCCTTTGGTCACGCAGCCTCACTGGGCCGTGTAATTGCTGCCTTATTGGAGAGATATGAGCGTGCCCGTCGAACAGATGCAAGTTTCCCCTGCTCTCATTCAGCTGGGAACCCGCTCAGCAAAGCAGAAATAAATCACGGGGAACTTGCTGTCATTTCTCCACCTTCCCGCACACCCTCCGCCACTGCCGCCTGACTGGCTCGAGCTGGCATAGTTTTTAAATGAAATCTGTGAGATTGGCATCAACAGCCTTGCCTAATTTTTAGCTAATACCTTGGTGGGTTCTGCATTCGCATCTGGCCGGCGCCGTCACGCTGAGCCTGATGATAACAGGCTGCTGCTCTTTCCGAGCCGGAACCCGGGGTACTGCCACCGACAGCCTAAACAGGGGCTCGTTCCAAGCACAACAGCACATCACAGCCAGCAAAGGGTCTGCAGCACAGGACTTCTCCCAAGGCATAAAAAAAAGGGAGGGGAGGGGAAGAGAGAGAGGGAGAGAGAGAGGGAGAGAAATGTGTTAACTATGCTAACAGTGCCAAGTAATATGCTTCGTTAAAAATTTAATCACCTGCAAGTGCAAAACAAGTGCAAAGCAATCATGTTGTAATTAGCACAGCAATTAACACCTCCCTTTTCGATAGCACATGCATCCTAGGAAGTGCATGATTGCAAGTGTTTATGCTGCTGACAGACTAAGTTCCTATAGAGAGGAAAAAATTGCTTAAATAGATTTTTTTTTTCCCCTCTCGTCTTTTTGGCATTTGGGCTGTTATGTGTCCATGAAACCCCAGCACCAGCTGCCATGTTGGTTTTGTGTGAGTGCTGCTCCGTTGCATAGCGTAACTAACAACTCCAGCTTGAACTGGAGCCTCCTGAAAGATGGCAGCAAGCCTCTAGAGCCCCACTCCGAAACAAAGATGTAAGTATGAAAATTACAAGACGATTTTTTGCAGACTAACACTTGCCAAAAGGGAAGAACCAGGCCTGAGCTGAGATTGTAGGTTTCGGAATGTGACGGCAAAGGGGACAGGACAAACTGGAGCTGTGGCTTCGGGATGGGTCTGCAGCTAAAACACGCCAAGCTCCATGGTACTGAGGTCTCTCTTTGACATGTGCCCCCATTCAAATAGCCAGTTCTCTCCAAAGGCTGTGCTGGAAGCAACATGATCCACTTTCATAAACTGGCAGATGCAGACTTGGCCTGGGAAAACCCCCTGCTGCCAGCTGTGTCCATGCAACTGCTGCTCTTTTACCCACGCACTGGGCTGTCCATGCTTGTCCACGATCTCCTGTTCCTCATCACCCCTAAAAACCCTGTGTTCGACCGTCCCACTCACTGTCCCTCTCCTAGGGCTTGTTGCCAGCTCCTTGTGAGACCACATGAGGAAGGAAAGCTGGCTTTCAGCATTAGCTTAGAGAAGTTATATAGACTCAAATACTCAGATCCCATGAAATACTCTTAACTCAGAGGCCATTCGGCTTTAATAAATGGACTGTATTTGTACTGGGACAGCACACTCAGCATCCTGGCAGAAACTCAGTGACCCTCGTGGTCGCTCAGTAACTGACAAAGAGCTGGTCTGGGAACTTGGCATCCAAAAGCTCAGCACCAAAAGGCAAAAGCCATCTTTGGAAACATAAACCGTGAGGCCAGTCTTGATGTTCCTTCCCTCCCAGACAGTGAGACTGTTGAAAGGTATTTTCATCAAATAATTCAATATTGGGATTCCTACTTGCTAAGTTAAAAGCCACAAACAACATTACTATCAGGCCCAGGCCAAACAAATAACCCTGCAATAACAGCAGCTCCTGAAAAAGTTACTTCCTCACTGCATATCCTCAGAAATTCACATTTTACACACCATTAAGTCCATGAATTAAGAAAAAATTGGAGCACAAACTCAGCAATTACCATAGAGACAAGTAGAAGGCAAGTGAAAACAGATCTGTGAAAGAACCACAGTGCCTTTGCTATCCCAATGTATTTTGCTGTTTCTCAAGCTGCTTCTGAACTGAGGCAGAGGCCAAGTCTGACATGATAGCAGTTTAACTATAATTTCAGCACAATTTCTGATAACACTGGGTCCCTACATTAATTCCCCTCTCTCCAGCCAATTGACCTGTGTTTCATTACAGACCTACGGGTTTCCCATTTTTATTTTATTTGCGGTTTTGTTCCCATCTTCCACTGGCCTGCTTGCACCATTTTCTGCCTCCAGTGTACACTCCATTGGAGCCATAGGCCTTGGAGATGGTTTCATTCCCATCTCTGTTAGGAGGTAAGCACACGTGGTTTTTTGGCACAGTCCCCACATTGCCTTCCTGTTGTTCAGACTAAGCATGAACCTGCCCAATCCTCCTGAATACTTCTCAAGCATCCAGGTTTTGATGCCTTCCATTGGCAGTGACAGGCACTTACCTCTAGCACGCAACACATTTTATACTGCTTTTATAAGTGTTTGGTATGGTGTGGGCTATAGAATCCTGAAGTGCATCCCCTAGTCCTGCCTGAGGCTGTCCTGGAGAGGAGTGAGAAGTTCTTGGGGTCTGCTTTAAAAGGTCTGCCACCACCTTGGTGAGAGGTTTGGGGTGATTTCTCTGCCTCTGCTGGAGTTCACCTTCTCAGAGGCATACTGCTAAATCATCCCTGCCAGAGATGACTTAGCCCAAGGCTCATAAAAGTACTTCAGAAGAGCAGTCGTGTTTGTACTTGAAGTGCACTGAAATAAGCCACGTGTGAGAGGTGCAGGGGGGGCAGGGGTCCTGAGAAGAATTCCCCCTGGGACACCAGCCCAGGGTCCTCATCTCCAGTGACAGCACAATTCCAGTGACAAGCACAACATCATGTGTAATCATATTTACACACAGCATGTTTTGCAAGAAGAAGATCTCGTACAGTGGCCACACCTACACTAATTAGGCATGGTTGGATTCTGTGGAGTCAAGTCCCCTTCTGAACACTGAAATGAGGTCCATGAGGTCGAGGGAAAAATGTCTGTGCAAGCTGCTTGTTAAAGTGTTTGGAGCACAGCAGAAAGTTTAAATAATGGGGGCCCCTGTTCTCTTCAAACCACAAAAAGCTGATAGTTATCACCAATAGAAGTTAGGAAAACCACTGGGGGTGAGGAGAACCTTGCAGTCATAGGAAACCACAAGTTTGTGTAACTGTACAAAACCTCATGGTTCGACATATATGCAAAATACATCAGAAATTCCTCATCCTGGGAACAAGCAAAACAGTCTGTGCCCATGGGAGGCAAACACAGAGGGGGAAATCCTGTCGTAGACAAGGGCCACAGTAGAGAGTGACAGACTGGGACCTACTATCTGCTCAAGGACATGGTTATCAGGAATTTGCCTGGTCCAGGTGTCGCTACAAGGAGTATGGAATCACTCAATGGCTTTGTTTGAGTCTAAAAATAAAAAGAAAAAAAGAAAAAGAAAAGAAAAGAAAAAAGGAAAAGAAAAAGAAAAGTGTGGCTTTATCAAGTCGGAACAGCACAACCTACAGCCCTGGACCAACCTCTTGTGAGTACATCCTCACAAGACTGGTATTATAAGGCAGAAAGAGTCCTCAAACAACTCTTTACAAATGGACAAGCACCATGGCCAAGCTTCACCAGCAGGATTCAGCTGTTTCCAGTACCCTTGTTCCCTGAACTGTCCAGCCAAGTCAAGAGCACCACTATGTCCTTCAAAGAGCACCAGGTCATAGTTCTCAGTGTCACATTATAGATGTTGTGCTCACGGCTTTCAGAGAGGTGAATGTGAGTGGTGAAAATTCACAGGGAGTCGTACAGCTTTTTCAATCAGCAAGGAATACACCTTAAAAATAACAGATGACATGGGGAGGAAAGTAGATGACTACTTTACCGAAGCAGTGAAAGGAGATAGGAAACCCAAATGTACCTGAACTGCATGTACAAAAGTCTTGGGAGGTATTTAGGAAGGCTAAAAACCTGCTTCATTGACCCATAGAGAAAATTTTACTGGTGTTTTTTTGTGCTATGACCATGAATAAGACTTCAAAGTATGTGGCTTGTCTCCCTCTTAGTGGGAGTTGGGAGAGAGTAAGAATCCCACCCCTCACTAATAAGCCACCTAAACTTGACAGGCACTTCTCTCCCACAACTGGGGAAGATAACCTTTCTCACTGATATTTCTGAGTCTTGAATAAAAGAGAGTGAAAAACACAGAGAAAGAAAAAAATCTGAATTCCCACTCATTTTGCATATCCAGGTTCCCAGGCACCCATCCCTTTTTTACTAAAGCGGGGGGAGAAATATATTTAATAAAGATCTGGCAAGAGTATGATGAAATAATGAGTAGGATGAGACCGTGTTACATAAATTGGCAAAGCTCCAGCTTGTAAATGATTAAAACAAAAGAAAAAGGGAGTTTCCATGAAGACTAACGTAAAAAGCATTTTATAATCAAAAGGCCTGAAACTATGGGGGCTGATGGGAATGTCTAGCAAAACAAGCCTGTTCTGAAGCTTCCAGATGATACATGGAAAGGTAATCAGCTCATCTCAGTCAACCTTAAATCAAAGAAAAGACTGATTGGAGGTTCAAAGGGAAAAGTGGGTTTGTGGCTTAAGAACAAGAGCAGGACACTTTCCTGATTCTGCCACAGATTTCCTTTGAGATCTTGGGTAAGTCACTTACTTGTGTGATATTAAATTTCGTAGTTATTGGGTACAGTAGTTTTCCTTATATGCATATTACAATTTGTCTCTCTAAGTGGACTATTGCTTTTATATGCCTGGCTCTTTAGACCTGCCCATGCCATCCACACAGCACTGTTGCTAACAAGCAGACCTTCAAATTTCTTTCAGTAATTTTTCCTCTCTATAATGTGCAGAAGCCCCATATACCTTTATAGCAGTGCTGTCATGCTGAATTAGTGGATAATACTTCTAAAGATCTTTGAGTAGAAAACATTATGGAAGTGAGCAAATTCTCTGTAATTTACTGCTATGAGATTAACAGTAAGTGCTTTTCTCTCAAGTAGACATTAAAAAACAAGAAAGAAAAAAAAAAGGAAGCCTAAGTTGTTGCAATCTCTCTGCTGTTAAGAGATTCATCCCTTTGCAGTTGTCCAGCAACTCTTGCTGCTTCTTTAACCAAAGCCAAAATTCAGCGACATTAAAACTGAAAATTATAACATCAAGAGAGGCACAGATCTAATTTATGTTGGAAAAGAAAATTTGTTACTCAAAATCAAATGCTAATTGGCTGCGGCCCTTTAAACTACGCAAGCTAAGAGGCTGTGGAGAACATACAGGTCTTCAAGGGGAGTTTTATAACCAGATGCAGTTAGAGCCCAGCCTTAATGTCTTTTTATCTTCCAGGTTCACAGGCATATGTGTATGTGTGTGCACATTTCTGAAAGTCTGCTCTTCTGTACACTGAAAATTCAGATGAAAGTCAAGAAGAGGAAAGTTAGATCAGGGGATGAAGACTTCTTTATACTGCTTCCAAGCTCTGCCCTGATGCATTGTGTAACCTTGGGCAAGTCATTTAACTTGTCTTGCTCATCCATCAGATAGAAAGATGATGCTTATCTGTTGCATGAAAATGAGTTAATTGCTGTTTGCCAACTGCTTTCATCTCTTTGGATGAATCAGATTGAGGCCATATATGTGAGTGTATATAATTTTGCATGTGTATTTTTATTTGGAGCTTGCTTATGTCTTGGAGCACAGCTTCTTCAGGTCAACACTGGTTATCTGCTTGGCAGGGAGCCCCTATGTACATTTCTGATGTAATGCAAATCATAGCAATGAGAAACACATAAGTGAAAGGTATTACACTTATCATCATCATTAGCTGTTGTTGTTGTTGTTATTGCTGTTGTTATTATTATTATTACAGTCTCACACTTGGATGCAGAGATAGGACCACTTTAAAAAAATATGGCCCCAAGAAAGAAGTCTTCTGTTCTTGGGAATAAGTCTCTAGAAATAAAAGGAATGGGAGAGGCCTGGGCCTGGAGCTGCCTTTACACAAATGTGTTGATGTAAAGTTTCCCAGGGGCATCACCAAATCTCTAAATTCATTTATTTATAGGCTTTACCACTCAGGAACCGACTTATGCAAGTGCTTGGCCAGTAGGTGGTTCTCATCAAAACAATAAATCTCCTCCCTCAGGGAGGAGTCATAACACTCATGACTTGTTTGATTTTGGGAAACAGAAGGAAATTGGTGTGAGAGACTGAGAGGGAAATAATAAGGAGAAATTGTCTAAACCATAGATGCAGCTCTTGAAAGAAGCCCAAGGGCTGTATAACCCTTGGGAGCAAAGTCTGTTCCTCAGCAATCATTGGAGGCATTGGTACTATGGACTGTACTTTGTCTGTGACACATGGAGCTGACTCTGCTGCTGAAGGATGTGGAGTTGCCTATAGAGGCCAAAGGGGTCACACTGGGAAGCAGGGCTGGAGCAAGCAGCAGACAACAGCAATCTGGTGTGCTTGAAAGGTATGATATTTAAATATACATAAGCGTTATCTATAAAATCTTGTCATTCTTTCATTCAAGGCACTCCACCATCAGAATTTCTTCCAGTGAGGCCAGATTCCCCAGTCCTGTCTGACCCTCACTATCTGTGCTGCTTCCTTTGTCGTGTGGTAGCAGTCACCTTTGCCTCTCTCGAGTGGTAGCACCAAAACCACTACCTCTGCAGCTCTAGAAAAAGCTTTAGCCTTGCAGCAGTTCTCATCAGAAGGAGACTCAAGGAGTGAAAGGAACAAAATTCATATTTTCTAGTGTCTCGTTCTCTGCCCCAGATACCAGGTTTTCCTTTCTCTGGGGTGCAGTCTCCCAGTTTACATCTGAGTTTGAAAGCCCTGCAGAGAAGATGTTCCTCCCCGTGGGCGGGCTGCAAAGCTTTGGAACTTCTGCTCTTTCAGTCTCGTGGACTGCAACAACAGCACAGCGTCCTCCATATCAAGGTGTTGGCACATTGTGTCTGGAATCATTCCCAGGCCCCATGGTTGGAGAAACACACATTTTCTACCCAGTGGCTCTTCCAGTTCCTCCTTCCGTAAGACTGAAAGGATGGGGAAGATTTTATCCAGGCTTTCCATGCGTGGTTGAATTTTGCCCGTAAGGACTTGTTTTTACTCATCCCACACTTTCGTCACACCAAGTATGAAAGATCTAATAGACTGGGATGCAAATGCTGTTAAAGTGTTAACTTGTGTGATTTTTTTTGTTCTAGATTGCAGTGCTTGTCATTATTTAAGTTAGATTGGTTATCTCATTTTGTTGTTTCACTCTGCTTGCTTTACTTGCTATTTATTGGTTGACTTTTATAATGACTATGATTAAATTAATAGATTTTAGAATGTAAATTAGTTTCCAGTAGTGTTTATTAGATACATCTACAGATAGGGTTTAAATAAAAACACATCCTGAAATCAGAGTTGCAGTGCATTCTAATCTTAATGGATGGCATGGACCTAACCTGTTCTTTGTTAGGTTTGGGTATCTGGGACAATTTTTTTTAGTGCACCTCTGAAAACCACTAGGGCAGATATTAGCACAAATTAATTTTTTTTACTCTTTCTCACAGGGGCCCAACTTTGTTCAGATACAGACACCACAGTGAAGGGATCAAGTTTTGCAGGCTAAAGAGGATTCATTCACTGTTGTAAAGGCTCCATAGGAACACTAATCAAAGACAAACTTTCAGCACAAGTTAGAAAGTCCAAAGGATAGCAGCAGAAATTTCCCACGCTTCCTGTGCCTCCAAATGCCTTTTCACTTTTGCATTTTGCTCCTTCCTCCTTTTTGTAAAAGATCATTGTTAACTGACTCTGTCACACACACATTTCAGTCTAAACTATATTTGGCAGCAAACAGGTCAGTAATATTAAAACCGCAACAGGTGAAGGGCACCTGTATGTCTCCACATTTGCATGTAGTCATCCGTGATTACTGGTGGTGATTCTTGACTCCGTGGAGCTCTTGAGAGTCATCTGGCTCTTTGTGCTGGAAGGCATCAGGAAAAAGCAGTCTTTCCAAAGCATCTTGCAATTATTCTCAGTTATTGGTATGATACCAGGTCTGCTGGGATTTCAAGAAGGATCATCCTGGTTTGCCATACAGGACCCCATCCTCCACAGAATCAGCTCACCAGCTCACAGTGCAACTACTGACGCTGAAATCAAAACCATGAAGTCTCTCCTGCCCTGTCACTGTCAAGCTCATGGGGAAGCAAGTCCTTGCTCTGGACTTTTCCTGCCCCTGCCACCCTTGCCTTTTGCACAGCCACATGTGCCCAGATGGTTTTTGCTTCACAGCTCCTTCTGCTCCTTTAAAAGCAATTACACCGGGAATGTTAGTGATGCAAACTTGTTTAAACCTGAGCACACAGTTAAGTCAGCTTTGTAATTAATTGCCTCATCACTGCAGTCATCCTTCAGGAATGCTGTGCTGCTGGTTCGGGAGTAAGAAAGGGCCAGATCCCCAGCAGAGATCCCCCAAAGTGAATGAAATCATGAAGCTGCATAGGAGGCCTGGTCTGACCCCCAGAAATGATGAAGAGGGAGTGGCATCATCATGGGCCCACCAACAGCCCAGTATGCAGAGGTGGACATGGGGGTGCCATGAGAGCCCCCAGTGCACCACTGGTTTTGTCCTGGGGAAAGGATTTGTTTCCCCAAGGCATGGCCTTTGCAGTCATCCCCCCGGGGTGCTGCATCGTGGCAGGACTGCTTTTCACCTGCCTCAGAGCCCTCTGGGGCTCACACCAGAAGGGAGAAAGTAAGCAAGGAACCCACTACCAGCATGTGAGAACTAATGGAAACAGCATGGGACTGAAAAACATGTCACTGGAGGCCTGTCTAGAGACACATGTGGATGCTGTGGAGGAATGGTGGCAGCACCTTCTCCCTCATATACCTGCAGTAAGAACAAACAAAGGCAAACCAGCTGAAGCCATAAAGCTCCAGTTACTATTATCTTCTTTCTACTCACATCTAAAAGTGCCAAGGGTGAGTACGTTCAGAAGGTGGTTTTACTGACTCAATTTCTCACTGACACTGGGCTCTCATGTACGTATAAGTGAGGAGAAGGAAGAAAAAGGAGAACCAATTTCTCAAAGAGCGACAAGTGAAGAGACGGAGAAGAAAGCCAGTAAGTGAGAAAACATAGGATGGAGGGAGCTGTGCCTACAACGAGAGAGCAGGGAGTGATGATGACAAGGGGAACCAAACTGAGAAGCAACCTGGACAACTTCTGGATTACTCCATGGCCATCTCTTCAGTCCCTGGACCTCTTAGAAGGCTGCTGTCTATTATGGAGGAAAAAAAGGATGAAAGATAGCTATTTCAGATAAGAGCTATTCTTAATATTTGTGGCAAGTTTTTAATTGCTACTTACATTCCAGTTAAATAACTGCATAGAGGAAAGGACCAGGGTCTGAATTAGAGGCGAGATGAATGATGTGGGTAGCAGAAACTTTAGCACAAGTCCTGCTCAGAGAGTAGCCCAGGACACACAACAGCCCTCATCCCTACATTGGCCAGTGACCAATGCAGCCCCTAGATTTGACACCTCTTGTGAAAAGAAGACAGCTTTACCTGGATTTCTGGCAGACTTTTCACTGCTGGGAGAAAAGGGTGTGCTTTTGCCAGTTCTCCTATAAAGCTGTCAGCTAGTGCAGAGAGACAGGTTCACAGTCTCTCCCACACCATCAAGCAGCTCTTCTGCAGGGTTCTGGGGGAATTCTAACACAAGGAGATAGAAAGGGCAATCAATGCCTGTGATAAGATGCACTCCAGCAAACTGTTTATAATTTTTCTCACTGGGCTGCAGATGACCTAATAGGCTCTTTTCCCATCTCTAATTTCTACGGATCTGCAATCCTATTATTTATATTGTATCTTGAGGGTTTCTTCCAGAGTAAATGATGTAATTATACCCTGCACCATAACATTTCAGGTTCTGGTGTAATAGAACTAAATATGCAATTATGTGGTTAGTAAATGTAACAGTACAAAACTCAAAATCTGTATCCATGTACTGTAGCTTCATAAGAAGAATTTGTTTCCTGTTCTGTACACAGCAGATGTAATGTAATTATTGCTAACTGAAAAGTATCACCAGACATTCATGTGATACCAGCAAAAAATGCCCCTCCAGCCAATTCTTCATTCAAACATATGAAAATGAGAGAAATCCCACACTTCTATCTTATCAGTGAAGTCTAGGCACATACATTTATACTCTGCAAAATCAATACTTTCCAGGCTTTTAGATACATAGAACCCACAAAGAATATACATTCATACACAAAGAGAAGGATCAGATTCACCCCTGATGTTAGTCCAGCCATTTCAGCTGGATTACAAGACAGCAGAAGGCAGTCCATTATGCAATTTGTGTGGATTATGGTTGGAAGAAATAAAACTGGCCTCTGACATTTATACAGCACTGTGTGACAAAAAGAAAACAACATGAAAGGGACCACAGCCCTGTGGCTAAGGAGCTAATCCTGGACTTGGGAGATACGATTTCTACTCAGAGGTTTGCCACAAGTTTCACATATGAAAAGAAAAAAAAAAAAAAGAAAAAGAAAAAGAAAAAGAAAAAGAAAAAGAAAAAGAAAAAGAAAAAGAAAAAGAAAAAGAAAAAGAAAAAGAAAAAGAAAAAGAAAAAGAAAAAGAAAGAAAAAGAGAAAAAGAAAAAAAAAGAAAAAGAGAAAAAGAAAAAAGACAGAAAAAGAAAAAGGAGAAGGATTAGGAGAAGGAGAAGGAGAAGAAGGAGAAGGAGAAGGAGAAGGAGAAGGAGAAGGAGAAGAAGGAAAGGAAGACCTTTATTGTAGGCCTTGCCTGCAAGAGGACACCTTACCAGTAAAAAGTGTGATTTTGCACAGGCTACAACTGCCCTTTAATTTCCACTTAAATCCAAATGTGAAATGGGCCTAGCTGTACCAGGGGAAAGTGCTTTCACTAAACAATAATGATAATAACACTAGTTTTAAAAAATTATTTGAAGAGTTGGGACAGCTCTAGCTTTAGAAATGCTGGGATTCCCATTTGCTTGAGTAGGACAGCTACCTGCTGGTTGAATGGGTATGGTGAGAACCCTCTGGATAGGGCCTTCAGCTGCAAAATCAGGCAGTGAAGTGGGAGTCACCACTGAGCCACATGTCCCCTTGAAGTAGCTCCATTGCCTCTTGGTGGAGGTGTGACATCTCACCAGGTTTGTCAGGCACAATATGACGGAACCTAAAGAAGCACCAGTGTTGTTTTCCTGTAGAAACTGCACTTCAATTATCCCAGCATAAAAAAACTATGATACTTCAAAGGAGTGTTTTATTGCTAGGCAAACACCCACCAGGTTTTCAGCATTGCGCGATACCTTGCCCCTTAGAAGCAACCTGCACCATTCACCAAAGGTGCTCAGCCACTATACCCCCTAAGCTTGAACATCAGAGCTCTGAACTCTGCTGTGTTCTACTTTCATCTACACTTCTTTGCAAGCTTCCCATTTGCCACAGGAGAGTAAATAACACACCATCTCCACTGCTGAGTGACAGTTCCGTGCCTGGATGCCTTACAGAACTGTACGGTTCTTTCTTGCCTTCTCCACAATCAATCATGGATTCTGCATCATATGACTGAACCCCTAAGATAAAAATTAACATGATGCTCTGTAATGATGTGTAGTTGCTTTCCTTTTAGCTGAAATCGTTGATCATATTCTCCCACCCCATATTTGTGTCATGCTATTGGTACAGGAAGCATTAGCTTTGTAGTCACAATTATATGAGAACTAAGTAAACTGCAGAAATTTGTAAACTGTTGCACTGCTAAATTAAATGCTGTTTTAACTAACAGTTAATAGTGTTTACTGCTGTGTAATAGTAATTTTCATTTTTTACTGTATCTAATGACTTTCTGATGACTCAAATTCTCTGTAGGGATACCAAATCATTACATTAAGGATGAGTGATTTTAGTATGCAATGACTGATCAGTACAATAATATGTAAACTCATGCTTCAGCTAGTAAATTAAATCATTTACACCAGAGTGTTTGTCAACCAGAAGAGTTCTATTACATTGCTGCATTATAATGTAGAGTCTGCTCAAAATAAAACACATGCTATATTAAATCTGTGCCACTTTACAAACAAAACCCTTAAGGAGCAACGATTTAGCATATAGTTAGGCCGTGGAGAAGGACTGTTTTTCACATAGAGTGGGTCAATCGAGAAATTTTGTCATTCATTTGGGAAAGCAGCATGGCAACATACAGGTATGAGTCTACAAGTTGCATCAAGCATCCCAAATATCACTTGAATCCTTCACTTGGTGCCAAAGGCACCTGTGGAAGGGGAAATGGCCACACCCAGAATTTGTGAGCTTTCAGATAAACATACAGTTGAGCCAGCCTCAGGACTTGATGGGATCACCACATCATCCTGAGCCATGAAGAATAAAAGGGCATTTTTAAGATGCAAACACTCAACAGATCTGCTGAAATTGGGTGGTAGAATGTCACTGTGGTGAGTAGTTCATCATGATTGTATTTTAAGAAACTAGATCA
This sequence comes from Falcunculus frontatus, assembly GCA_013398115.1. Classification (NCBI taxonomy): domain Eukaryota; kingdom Metazoa; phylum Chordata; class Aves; order Passeriformes; genus Falcunculus; species Falcunculus frontatus. The sequence goes on along the minus strand of VZRV01010769.1, from coordinate 574,708 downwards.
ATCCTTTGTTTGAATAGGACTTAAAATGCAACCTCTCACAGCATTTAGGAATTTTCCAGTGTAGGCTTTGGTTTGGGCCCAACAATTATTTTGATGTCAAAATGTTCAGAAGAACAGAAGATGCTTTACTGCTTCAAAGTTTTAGGAACTTTTTGTTTCAGTGTTTTGTTTGGGACAGCAAGGGGCCTAATTTCCAGTAACACAAAAGCATCAGTTTCCATTCACCATAATTAGAACAGAAGGTTCTTTACTATTTGTAAAAAATCAGACCCCAGAGTCTCAAGGTTATCTCCCAAAGGCCATGCACCAATGTCAAACCATTGACTCCACTGACTTTGACCCAGTCATGCTCATGTAAATACATGTAATGATTCAGAACCCCAGTTTCCACCAACACATAATTATGCTATCCAGAACATATCTGTAGGGATGTAATGTTACCTTGGGCGAATTTTCCCTGTTGTTTTGAGACACATCCTGAGACACATTCAGTATAAAGCCTTGAAAGACAGTAGGAGATGCTTCATCATATTTGCTAAGTTCACCCTGCAGAAGTGGCGGCTTTACTGTCAGAGAAGGACTCTGAACTTCTCATAATGGGAAAGTGTGATAGGGGGAAAGGCTTGTTTTGTGAACTGCTTAAACCCACATGAATTTATTGCTTTTCAGGAACTTAATGACTCATTCAATTTTTTTACCCTTAGGACATCGAGAGTCACAAAAACAGTGGTATTTTGACTTGCGAAATCTTCATCGTAAAAATGTTTTCTCTGCTACTGTGTGGGAATTAGGTTTCTCTGGCAAGAGCTAAAAAGTCAGGTTTACCATGACGAGTTTATTACTAGGCATGCTTCGCTGAAAGGCACTTAGTTGATGAGATTGGTAGCAAGTCAACAGTGTTCAGCGGTGCCTTAATACCTGATTCAAGGGGGCATCTCCTGTGCAGAGCAGGAGCCCACATCTGTAACTTTACATGACACATCTAAGTATAACATACACTTTCTCCTCAGTAAAACATCCCATATGAGCCAACTCAATCAAGATCGGCCCCCTGAATTTTTTGTTGTTGTTGTTGTTGTTTGCTTAAGTAGCCTTATAAAAAGAAAAAAGACACAGCAAATGCTTTTGATCTTTTCGTTTAAAATATGAGTGTTAAAATGTCCTAATAATCTGGAGGCTTGCCAGCTTGTAGGCAAGCACTAAGTGAGGTTTAATTTTTGCACAGAAATCAAATATTAGCAAGGGGAACATGAACAGACACAAAAAGACTGCTCATCTGGCCAACATCTGGTTTGATGGGGCCATTATTTCAACAAGTACTTATAGGCAGGTTTTTTGTTGTCATTGCTTCCTCCCAGAGCAGCAACAAACTAGTAGAAGAGATTAAAATTTCCATATCATTCCCACACACAGAGTCGTGTCGTACAAGTCGCCCAGAACACCTAATTCTTCCCTTTCCCTTTTTTCATTTAGTTTAAAAAACCACTATTGTATTTAAATACATGGGAGGGAAAAGTGAAAGCAATAGTTAAAATCGTTACTTTCCAGTACATTCTTGCTTGGCAAGTTGTGACAGTGTTTACTACACGTTTAATGAAAGAGCTAGAATGCAAACCTGAAAGCAGGTTTGGATTGGGAGGTGAAATCAGTCATCTTAAGACTCAGTGGCTCTCGGTTTCACAAATGCACATATATTTGGAAGCTCAGGGTGTCTCACTGCCCATGCTGAGCCTATTGATCTCCAGGCAGAAAGGTGTGTCCTTTTTTGCTCCACCAGAAGAGAGGCATTCTTCCTGGAATCGTTAAAGATGATAGGCAGACTTAATTGCGCATACAGCATTTATTGCTATGCATGCAGATGGACCTGTGCTTGTCTCCAGAACCCCTCTTCTCTCTCAGGACAGTGGTGTGTACCTTTCAAGGTGAGCTGGGAGTCACCACCAGTCCTGTGGTTCAATGACAGCCCCATGTGCTCTGCTGGATGGTATCTACCAGGCCTTCCAGTGCTGCAAAATTCCAACACCCTCAAACAACAGCCATGCTCTTCAAGTCAGTCTGCTGTGGGGAAGAAATGCTCCACATAAAGAAAAAACATAGAACCCAAGAATAAATCTGTGTTGTAGATTGTAAACTAGTGACAGGAAGGCAGCCAGTGCAGGAGCACATCTGTATGCAAAAAGGGAAATGAGAGATTAATCTCCACCACTGCCCTGCTTAATCTGCTTTTCACAGTAATGACATTTCTTCTGCTTGTAGCACCACCTGTCTTTATGTCGCTTGTCCTCTCTGGGATGGCTGTGACCATTTCTGAGGTTTCCTGAAAGCACAGGTCAAAGTTATGGTTAGACTGCCCCAGAAGCAGTTGCATGGTAAGTATTTACTGCAATCAAGCCAGACTAAACAGTTTATGGACACGAAAGGGGATGAAGGCTGGTCTGCCTTGCACGAAAGACCAGGAGTCTAGTTTAGACTTGAACCGAACCTCTCACTTTCTATCTCAAACTCTCCTGTCACCCAGAGCGAGCCCCTCAGAATGTGTCTCACTCCCTGCACATGGTGCAGCCTGGTCATCAGATCTCTGAGGGCCTCCTCACCCCTGGGCTCAACTCTGCTGGCTGCCTGCAAATGGCTTTCTCCAAAACAGGAGGGATTAAGGTTCCAACGTGGTTTTTGGGTGGGGAGAAAGGAGACAGAATGAAACTGCACAGCTATCCTTGTCCATTGGTTTGAGACCATACATAAGCGTTCCTTCTGAAGTTGTTGCTACATCTCTTGGAGGTAATAGTCTCAGGTTTGGCAGGTGCATGTTTATATGGAGAGGCTTGGGAAGGTGACAATATGCTGCTGCTGCCAAAGAACATAAGCAAACAGTGCCTTCTTCCCCCTCCAACCAGAGCCGTCATGGAGTCAGCCAGGAACACAAAACCAAGTCAGTATGTGGCAGGTCACTTCAACAGCAGGAAGGGGATAGTGCTGAAGCACAGATGAAGTTTAGAAATTAACTTGGAGGCTGTCTGTGCAGGCCTGGGTAGGGATCTCTGCTGCAGGGAAGTCTTCTTTCATCCTTTCTTGCGTAAATAAATTGCTGACACAAGTGGTCCAAAACACACCTGGAAATCAACTTTTCTTCAACTTCCCTCACACACCTTGCTACCCTTCACTCCCTCTCTTGTGCTTTCAGCAGGCTGCCTCGGTGCTTACAGCAACTGTGGCAGCTCCATCAGCGGCCAGCTCTGTTTTCTGTACATGCCAGGCAATAATTAGTTGGTTATTTCTCATCCCTGATTGACATAGCTCCTACCCCAACACAACACAGAACTTGTTTTTGTCACTTTGCGACTTTCTCAAGATGCCATTAGTGGGCAAGGTGACACGATGTGAGGCAAATCACACAACAACACCATAAACACAAGGGCAGGGCCAGATTCACAGCTCTGTCCTTGCAGTTTCACTCTATAGGAACTCTGTTGAAATGCATCTGTCACACATAAGACCAGAGTTGCATATTCAGCCCACGGTATGGTCATGAGACAGTGCAAAGGAAGAGCACTCATTTCTATTACTAGAGAGCACTTGTGCCATGCAGTTGTTTTATGTTCTGTGAATAAGTGAAGATAAGGCAGAAATACACGCACAAAGAGGAACAAAGATGGGGTTTCTATGGAAACACAGAATTTCCTGGCTTGTATAATTAAAATTAACCATATCCCTTGTTAATGGAGTTGTGGGGACAAAGAAATGTTGATTTTTTTTTTTTTTGCTTTGTTATATGTGAACACTTTCAGTTATCTTTCTCTTTTCACTTCATCTCTCTGACACGTACATGTTCATGCACAGCTTTTTACTTTGATATATGTTTTATACGCAATGTGCACTCTGTAGCTTTTCTAACTCCCAGTAATATTAACAGGAGTTACTCGTGTAAATCTCCCATTCATTGTTGGGACAATAAACCTCCAAAGAGTGCGAAAGCACTGCATTAAACTAATTTTTCTCAGTACTGATGTGAATGTAGGATGCTAAAATCCGGAGGAAATAGCACACACAAACCTAAGGATCCACTACTGCCGGATATCATGCATCATGCATTTATCTCTCTGTCTTGTGCAATACTGAAGGAGAATGTTCTCAACAAAACACATCTGTATTTCCCACAGCAACACCTCTTGCTTGGACAATGGAAGCAGCACCAGTACTTTAAAGCTTTCCACAGTGAAACACAGGATATCTGCCTGTAGCTTACAACCTTTGGTTCAGATTTTGCCATATATCACATGTTAAGTAGGAGTGGGACTGATCAGAGCTTGGATAGAGGACCTCCAAGGAAAGCTTTAATCTGACAGAACATGGGAGCAGTGAAACTCTACATGGTGTATATCCCTAAGATTTAATATTGAACCAGCACTCCAGCTGCAACCCACTGGTACTGATGGAGGCACTAGTTTTTAAAAGGAAAATTTAATCACAGCTCTGACCCTTTTTGAGGAGAAATAGTAGTGTATTGCCTCCATTTTTGCACACTTTGGCCTCAATTTCCCTCTCATGTGTAAGTCACAGAATCAGTCTACAAAAAGTCTCTGCATTAGTAGCTGCGAAGTACTGTTAGAGAAGAAGTGAACTTAGGGACACTATGGTTTCCACCCACAAATAACTGACAGGTAAAGTAATAAAAATTAAGAATTGGGAAGATTTTGATGCCTTGGAGATGGAAAGGAGAAAATCCTTCCCAGTAGAGTTACAGACATGATCCTATTATCATAATAAGGCAGGATGATAGCCTTATTTCAACTTCAAATGGTTTATTTCAGCAACGGGTATAAAGCGAGCCCTTGTCGTACCATCTGCCAAGTACCTTTGGGATCTGACAGCATGGAAAGATCATTAAAAATGTAAGAAGTTGCTGTTTGCATTAATAAAAACACAGGTTCAAAAATTAGGTTGAAAAAGCAACAACATTGTAAACATGCCTTTAAAATGAAAGTAATTTCCTCTTTGTAGTGAAAGGCATGTTTTATTTTCATTTGTTACTCAGGATGTGACTATGCCGAGTCTGGTTTCAGTGTCCTCACTGTGCCGCTCTCTAATGCAGTTTGTGTTCACAGGAATCAAATGTGCACTGTACATTGGACTGTCTCTGCTTTTTCACCTGGACAGAAATAACTGCATTTCAAGCCCTACACCATTACCTGCAGAATTCTTATAATGAGGGTAGGGTAAAATTGAAGCCTATAATAGTATACAGTTCCTTTTTTTAAAGGCTGACCTGCAGTTCTGGTTTTCAAACCAAATGACTGTAGTCAGGCATATTAGTGCTTTAACCTTTTTATTACATTACATACATGAAAACAATTAGGCTGGGATTCTTTCCAATGTATTATCATTTTCTGTTCCCTCTGGCCTTTTTCCATCCATTTCAAAGAATGTACATAGCATCAACTGAACATTCTCTCGTGTTTTATTTTTTAGTTTCTTTTCTGCTTAACAACTGTCATGCTTTCAAGATCAGCCAACTATAGAGTATCATGCAACAGCAGCAGCCAACAGCAGCAGCAGCAAAAACAACAACAAAAAGTTTGGGAGTTTAAAACTCCTCATAAAATTAAATCTGAGATTTAAATTCTCCCTCATATTTTATTGTCTTTTCTTTTCTTTTTCCTGTGGTAAATGGTAATTAGAGTCAATAATCTTTTGCTGAGAGAGCACCTTGTCCTCACAGTGTTTATATCATCATCATCAAAGATCTGCCTTAAGGCCCTGGCGTGTTAATAATTTAAGGTGTGCACAGCCTAGTTATAGCAGGAAGCCTAGTTATTGAGTTTGTAAACCAGCTGATGATTTATGGGAACACCTTGCATGAGTCATGCTCATTAAATAAAATACTTCAGTTTAATAAGGAACATGGGGTAAACAGTTCTTCCCGTTACAGGGTGACTGTGCAATTGGAAATTGCTGAGTTTTGTCACCAGCTTTGCCACTGCTATTTTGTCTTAATTGTAATGTCAGGGTCAGCTTGTCTATGTGCGTGTGCAGGCACATGCATGTGCACACACACATCCCCTTGAAGTACGGATGGAAAGTCTTTCACCAATGCTTTTTTTCTTTCCCCCCACCCTCTCTGTCTCTCCCTCTCTCTCCATACAGCTGTTTCATAAGTTACCCTCTGATAATGAAGATGTTAAATCTCTCTTTAAAAGGCTACTAATTAAGAAAACAGAAATGTTCACAGAAATAAAATTACACAGGAAAAAAAATCAATATATGGTTGTTAAATGTAGCTTGCATTTGAGAGCCATAACCATATTTTACTTTTAAACACTAGAGTTAACTCTGACTCATTAGAAATTCCTTGGGAAATTAAGGCAGTAAAAGCCCTACACATTGGCCTCTTCTGTTTAACCACAAGCAACCGTGCTTTGCCCACTGCTTTAGAAATCCACTGTATCTCCAAGAGATTTCAGTGGGATAAGGTAGCGTCGACATCTACCTTCAGATGGCAAACATGCAGACAATAACCTCCTCTGTATCACCTATATTGTTGGCATTTTTCAGCCTTTTAGTAACCGGGGCATGGCTCCTTAGGGTCACTGAAATCCCCCCTCATTCCCACCAAAGTCAGGAGCACTTGAGCACTGGGAGTGGAAGGAGCCGATGGAGCTGTAGCTGGAGTCTTCACTAGGCTGGAGGCTACTCCAGGGCAAAATTACCCTTGACTTCACTGGAAGGAAGGTGGGACTCATGGAGTTACAACATTTCTATGGAATAAGGGGAGAAACAAATTAAGTAATAACATAAAAACTCCCATATACTTTTCTTGATGGATTTCAGTCTTATCATCCCAAACCAAAGGCAATTCAACTGGGTTTAGTTAAACTCTTAAACAAACAATAAGAAATTAGTTTTCAAAAAAGAAAAGCCAAGTTTTCTCAGCAACCGAGTATTAGCAAACATGCCATTACACCTGCAATATTGATTTTTGTGTTCTTTATGGTTCCTTTTAGATGTACTTTTCAGTATTCTTTTCACAGGGGTGATACAACTGTGAGTTTAATTTTCTGACTGATAACTGAACATCCCCAGACGTAGACAGCCTGTCAGGCATCATTAATAAATTTGTTCAAGAACACTGGGCTAGGCCCACTTGTGGGGTAACTTTTGGATTTAACAGCACCACACAAACGAGTGATCTGTCTGCCAATTTGTAAACAATGGCTTGAGTCCTCCCTTTTTTCCAGGAAAAATAAGGCATGACATAACAGGGTGTACATACTATGTGGGCTGTCTCTTTGAGGCATCTAATATTTGTATTTTGCAACCTTTTGATTGACACTTGTGCCAGTGTAGGTCCTACCATGATCTTGTTTTGCAGAGAGAGAAGGCAGCAGGGACTGCTTCTGGTGAGACCCACAAATGAAACAAGGCAACTCAATTGTGCCTTCTTCCTTTTGTTTGTTTGTTTGGGAGGTTTTTGTCCTTCTTATTGCACAGCCCCTTGGCTTAGTCCAGGGGCTGCTCTGAGCCCTGTTCTCCTGCAGCACACTACTTTGCATGCAGTGAGGTGTCCAGCCTGCAGCAGCAGTACCCAAATATGTCCTTGGGTACTTTCAGATTTCAGTTGTCCCTAGGCAGCTCAGTGAGGTATTTGAGAGTATACATTTTACAAGTAATGGGATGTCCTCCTCACCAAAAATGTCCAGGTCATTGAGTCAGAGGCACATGAGGATCCTGGGGCACAGCAGAGTGAAAAAAACCCAGTTTCTTCGAGGCCTTAATTCATAAACTTGTCTTCTAAATGAGAGCAATCTTTGCAATGTCTCAACTACGACACTCCTTACTCCTGGAGGCTATAGCAAAGGTGATGTGGGAAACAAGGATACTGGACTGGGAGAGGAGTATCCTTTTTACAATTCAGTCATTGTAGACGACTGCTTTGGACTTTTTTTTTTTTTGTTCTTCCGCTTCATATTGTACGGGTTGTTGTTGCCTCTTCATAACCACACAGAAGGCAGAAAACAAAATACATTTCCTTCTTATCTTTTGCTGTGTTCAGTGAATGCAAGAATTGCATCAGCTTTAGCTCCACTGGAGTGACCACCTCCCTCCAGAAAGTTCCCAGCTGATTGCACTTAATTGCTTTTTGTGCTAGACACATTCCTGACGCTACCTTTGAGTCCTATAGAAACTACCACCGAATTCAGAAAAGCAGTTTATGGAGCTATTCCTACCGGTGCACTGATCCAAGGGCATAATGGGTCATGAGACTGCACTCAGACAAGGGACTAGGAAGTGCTCCCAAAACCTGGTAATACTAACCTAGACTGAAATCTGATGCTCTTGACCCCATGACTACTCCTTGTACACTGAAGACTCCTCACTGGGGTGGTGTGAGGAGCAGAAAAGGCCTTGCACTGTGCAAGCCCCGCTCAGCAGTAATGAAAACATCCCTGTGCTATCAACCCTGTGTTCAGCACAAATCCAAAACACAGTCCCATACTAGCTAATGTGAAGAAAGTTAACTCTATCCCAGGAAAAACCAGCACTCCTATTGCAAAGTTTGGGGTTGCACTTCCCTCTTTTTAGCTGGAGTCAATGGCAAGATGTTTCGATGATCTAATTACCAGTGTCAGCCAGAAAGAATGGTCATATGTGAATTGTCTCCCTCTAGAATTTTGGCCCGTGCTGCTGTGGGTTCTTCACCCATGGCATGGAATAGAACATAATCTCTGATCCTGCCCCATACCAGGAGATTGTAGACATGATTATTTCCTGGTCTCTCTACAGATTAACACCCATTCTGGTCCTGTACCTAGAATAAGCTAATTTTTGGCAAAAGTGGGCCAAATTAAACCATTTGCATCCATCTATCTAGAGCTGGTAAAGAACAGCAGAGGATCCCATGCCCAGGGTGCACTGAAGAGGAATTCTTCCACTTCTGGAGGCCAGGAAATGGCTTTAGCCAATCTGATGTTCTACAGGCAAAACACACCATTGCTTCTACCCTTTATGGTAGGTATGTTAGGAGGGCAAGTGGCTTCCTTTTGGAGATGGGCAATGTGGTAATTATGATTATTTGCATTGGAATAATACTTAGAGACTACATCCCTACTGTTCTAAATTATATAGCAAACTAACTATTCAGCCAAAGTAAAGGATTTTCTGACTAAGTATAGAAACATGAAGTTTCAGGTCCTGGAGGTTTCAGATGAGCTGACACAATTTTGGATGATCCTTTGAATTGAGGTCAAAAGTAGTCACGAAGTGCAGAAAAAGGAACAAGAATGAATGTGGAATTGAAAACATAAGAAGAGGAAAAGCTAAATTAGGCCATTAACTTATAAAAAGAGGTATTAAGTGGAAAAGGAATTTGGTTTGCAGGATTTTAGATTATATAGTAGGAAGATACCAAAACAAGGCAGTCTCCTATACATTCTCAGGCAGGTTAACATACCTAAGCAAATTCATCCTGTAATTGGCTTTAGTTAAGTGTTCTATTCAGAGTGTCTTTGGGATAATTCAGAGTGCCACTAGGATGCTTGGCAAGTGAAAAGCTTCTGGGAATTAAGCAAAAGAGTCTCAGAAACACCGCTAATGAAACAACTGGAGAGTAACAAAGAATGTGATGCAACCTCACCTGGTTTTTGAAGGTTGTTTGTCAACAAGGCACAATGGGACTCCACTCCAATTGAAAACTGGAAAAAGAAAAAAATTAGAAGAGCTTGCTCATGAAACTCTTGCATTCATGAATATGGGTAGAAATAAATCATGGTGAAAATGAGTGAGTCCATATAGCACTAGACATCAGAAATCATGTTAAGGATGCCATTTACCATATTCTGGCCAAACTGCACAAATCTGTCCAGAAAATTGCAAAATGAGCTCATGCTCAGTATAAAGGGAGCAAGGAATTTCAAAAGACTAATTTGAAGCAAATGTTAGCCCTGCATTTCCTCAAGTCCTATTTGAACCAAAGTCAACTTGCATCTGTGTTGAGGCAAACTCAGAACCTGACCCAGGCTGACTGGGTTTTGAAGCATGGCTCCAGATGAGCAGCCAACACACAGGGTCTAGGTACCTCCAGATAAACATCTTTTCTTGGATAACAGAAGATAAAGACACCAAATAGCGTATCATCCTAAAACAGTCAAAAATCTTAGTCATAGCCTTCAGTGTTCAGCTGAGGCACAAGAACAGAGCTGGAAATGTTTCTTTGTAGATAGAAGTATGCCCACCCGAGATGAGATAAGATAACAGAGTGATTCTATAATAAATAGCAAGAGCAACATCCAACAGAATCTGAGAAACAACAAGATATTCCTGAAAGTTTCTGGTACCTGACAGATGGATACCTATTTGATTCAAACCAGAAAGGTCACTGAGTAAGCTTCCTCTTATTTGCTATCCTCTTCTGGCTCAGTTTTGAGTGTTTTGAAAAGGTGTTGCACAGCACGTCATTGGATTAACCAATTATAAGTCCTAGCTTTCTTTACATGCATTTTCATTTAAGTTAGAAACAACTACCATATTTTATAAGCAGTTAATCTGACCAAATTGTCTTTGAAATTCAGTCAGGAACACCACGCCCAGCCTACACCATGCAATGTCAAACAGCTTGGCAGATGGTACGTGATAAAGGACTTGATAACAAAAAGTCTTGGTTGAGTAAAAAGGTTGATATTTGTCATCGTTACAATATCATAACACACCTCACAATATTTTATTAGGCTCTCCAGTTTGGGGCAAGTAGGCAGAAGGCAAATCACAATCCTGCCAACTTCTTGAGAAAATATAATTAATTCTGAGGTATAGTTACAGGAGAAGGTTATGCCAGGACAAGAGCAACATCCAAAGTTGCCAAATAGCTGCTATCTAAATAAAAGAGATTTCAGCAAGTAAGTATTTGGGAACCTGACATACTTACGAATATTGTGTCTGTGCCAAAGTCAAATATGAGGAACCTGCATTACAGGAAGGCCTGCAGGAGAACCTGGAGCTGCTGGCTGTACCTTGAGGACATCCAAAAGCAGTTGGCATGGTTCTTGTGCTGGCAGAAAGCAGCACATGCTCACCCCACTACTGATGACAAAAAACCAAAATGTGTAAGTGACACAGATGCCAGGTGCTGCTGAACAGATGCTGGAGATGAGGAACAGAGAACACAACGGGAAAGTCCCAAGAGGTGCCCAGGACGTGGTTGCTAACCCAAGCCCTGTGCAGCTCAATAGCTGCTTGGTATCAAGGGGTTTCTGGTCTTCTCCTCCTCACCATCACCACGTGCACAGTATGTGCATTAATTTGAGTACAAGTTTAGGGGGCAATGGGAAGTAGGTTGCTGCTACTTCGTCGTGTTTGCTTTCAATTCTTTTTTCCTCATTTAGGGGTATGGTTAATAGCAGTCACTGAAATAAAGACACTGACCCCTCCCCTATGGAAAGGGCATAGTCCTCCTCTCCCTTGGCCCAGTGCAGGAGCTCAGGGCACAAGCTTAGCAAAGCTCCTCTCTATCAAAGCTCTAAAGAGTAGCATCCTCCAAAGCCTGGTGAAAAACATCAGCTCAGGTGGCAGAAGTGGCAATGCAATGTTTCAAAGCCTGAAAAAGTTCTTGCATCATTTCCAGGTAAAAGAGACAGCAACAGTCATCAGCAACCAGAGAATTTAGCTTCCAATTACTATTATTTTAAAGGACTTCCTTATAATATGGCATATGATGTAATGAAAAGCAAAATGTATGGGTTTTTTTAGAAAAAGGACTCTAAAAAGGAAACAAAATGGCATGCAATTGGATCTGGCTCACTGCTGGGCAAGCACATCCCAGGCAGTGACAGAGGACAGTGTCTTCACATCAGCCATGTCATGGACATGAGACACACAGATTGAAACGAGTCTGCACAACCGCACCCACAGAAACACCAACTCTGTTGTAAATCACTTTGACTTATCTGCCTGGAGATTTCTGAAGAATTGAGTTGTTCCGGGAAGGATGAGCAGACAGGGACACAATTAGCCCAGAGTATTGCAGCAGGGGAAGCTTTTAGAGGGATGCAGACAGGGGAGAACACCACCATGAACTGCATGGGGGCTGCCCATGCTGTGATCAGAATACAACGTGCAAAGAGAAGTGAGAACCCCAGTAGGTGCAGGCATGTGGGTGGGAGGTTGATGCCCCCACTGCTGCCATGCCTTAGCAGTTAGGGACCCCTTAGCTCACTAGATTAAAAACTAACACACAGTACTTGCGTTGAGGTCAGACTCCTCATTGCAATGCAGATAGACTCAGACTGGGGAAATAATTGACATGGGAACAATAATGAGAAAATCAATTGCTAAGTCAGATATCATTGACTGCAATGAAAATTTTGTGCATGGAGGATTTGCAAGATAAAGACCCAGCTTTTCTTTTAGGCTAGATGAGTTGGTAGAGATGCGAGAAACAGTAATGTGGTTAATAGCGCTGTCCTTGTTACCCTACGATTCCAGATGGAATTCAAAAGGAATCTGATGGCAGGGTGATTCTTCAGCCAAAGTTTCAGGCTGCGCTTCTGTAAACATTCAAACATGTGCATGATTAAGACCTTGAGAGGCTAGAGCATTTCACTAATGGTGTGAGACACTGCACGGTTTCATTAAATTTAGCATTACAGCTGAAAATATAGCCCGGTGTCACCCCGCATATCTCTGCATGTGTGTGGGACACACATGAGTAAGGCCCACAGTGCTTGTACTATAATTTGCAGCAGTTTGCAGCTGTACTCAAAGCTTTTAATCAGTGCTCCACTAATGCAGGCAGCGTCCAAAGTGTAAAAAAATCCACAATACTAGCTGAGAATACTTAATACCATTATGAGCCATTCACTATTTGGCATGATGTTATCTCCACCTTCTGTCAACAGTATCTGCTGAAAGATCGATAGCAACCGTAAAGTAATGTTTATTATCACCTTGCCCCTCACACCTGCCCCATCGAATTGTCTCTCTTTGTCTCAGAGGCTGTAAAAGTGCAGCAAACTAAAGCAGAGACATGCCTTCACCTTCGAGTGATGTCTATTTTTGTTGCAGGATTACAGTGCTAATTAAAGACCGTGTGTACATCACTACCATTACTTCTTGAGTTGGAAGAGCGGAGCACTCTTCCTCCAGGAGCCCTCTCCAGAAATACATTCATAGGTCCTTCCACACCAGGCATGCTTTTAGCCTAGATGTATGAAATACTCGGATTAAAATCTTCCCTGTGAAACGAAATGGCCAAGAAATTTCACGTGCGAAAGTGGCAAATGGGGCCATGTGCGGGTACTCTGGACCGCGTTAGCAACTGGTCCGTGTGGATGCTCCCTTCCTTCCCCCATTTCTCCCTTCAGAGAGGGGTCTGGACCAGTTTGGCAGGTCACTCCCTGCCAGGGGGCTCCCGTGCCGGCGGGTGGGCCGTGCCGAGGGCAGTGGTCCACGGGCGGCTCCCGGCCCGGCAGCGAGGAGTCGGGAATGTGTCACGACAGGGACCCGCTCCCCCTGAGGGAGGGCGGCCGCGCTGGCGGCCCCCGCCGGCGGCACCAGGGAACAAAGCGGGGCCGGGCGGGGAGGGCGATGGGCGCGGGCACCGGCCCCGGGAGGCACCGTGTAATCATTCCTCAGGGAACAAACCCCTGCCTGGGCTCGGGAGAGTGATGGGCTCCTCCCTTGGCGGCGGGGGTCGATGGAGGGGTGGGGAGGTGAAGGGGGGGACGGGTTGCTATTTAACCTGCTGTCGCAATTTGGTGATTGTCGCGACGTGTGACGGGACGGCAACCTGCTCATCAACCTACAGGCAGGGATGAATTTGTTCTCGCGGGGCTGAAGGGGAGCAGCGGGCAGGGCGCCCCAAATGAGGCGCAGCGCTGTCCCTCCTGTCAGCAGCGCGGGGCGAGCCGCGCCCCCGACATCGGCGGCACATTCTGCCGCTGACGTCATCTGATTGCCGATATATTTTTTTAATTAGGTGGCAGCTAAATGAAGAGTGATGTAGAACATTGTGGATGTAATTATCCATTGTGCTTCAGAGAGACTCCTACAGATCTTTTTTCTTACCCCCCTCCCCTCTGAAAACTATCAAAAACCTGGGGAATTCAAATAATCTTCCAATCCCTGTGCATGGATGGAGCCTGTCAGAGCCTGTGCAAGGGCTACTGACAAACACAAAGGAGCAACAATAACTGCACACCACTTACAGCACTGCTAGACTTATTCATTCATTGTAACATAATAATTTTAGATGGTCATTGAAGAGAAGCATATGTTTCGGGCAGACATCAAAAGAACAACCAGACATTTAGATAAGACAACTAAAACTCAGTTTTAAAGTTTCAGATCTAATCCTGGGTAAAGACCGAACAAAGAGTCAGAGAGCAGAAATTACGTTATTTAAACTGACACCACCTAAATCGGATCCTTTCTTCTGTGATCTCACATAAACACAGAGTGTTCATCACATCCAGCCGGCTTCATTACTATTTATATTACCGTACGCTGGCTGTGTGCAGTCAATTCATAATTGTCCAGTTTTTCTAATTAATCACAAAAGATTTTTGTTTTGCCTACAGCTAGTTCTGGGGTGACTCACAATGGCAAGCCAAAGCTCATACATCAAACGCAGCCCTCCTTTACTCCAGCCTTCTGCCGGAGGAGGCTGCTGGGCTCCCCTCGCCTCGGCGCTGCTCAGGGGGCATGCGCGGCCCCGGGCGAGAGCAGAGCCCTGCGCTCTGTCCTCTGCCGTGTGACTTGTTATTTTTATCTGATGCTCGCATTCTCAGCCCAAACTCGACCCAGAGATTTTTTTGGCAAGATTTCTCAATTCAGAGCGTTTGATTTCCCTCTCTCGCGCTCTCGTGTGTGCATGCGCATGCGCCCCTCTCCTGCTCCAGCAATCTGTTCGAGATCTGTGCGGCTTCAAAGGAAGCAAGCCGCATCAAACACTGCTCAAACTTCTGCCTGATCAATATTTTCTTAATGAGCTCAGAGTAACCCAGCAGAGGCTGAGGCAGCTGCTGGATCTCTCCAACTCCAAAGCAACTAGGTTTGTTGGTGACATCTGCAGTAGGCCAGGTTGTTCATGCCTCCTCTGACCACACCATGAAGAGGAGCTACTCACAGAAGTAAAATTTTTTGGCTGCAAGACAGCTACTTGTGAAGGTCACAGCTTGCCAACCTGAGTCAGAGGACAATGATTTGACCTCTGTTTCTTGTGCTGCCAGAGGTGTAAGCATACAGGAGCTGCGCCTTGAACAAAGAAACGGGGCAATTCAGCTGACAGCAGCATGACAGTATGTTCTTTCTCCACACATGTTAAAAAAAACCTAACAAAAAAGCCCAACCAAACACATCCCCATGCACACAGTTCTTAATAAAGAAAAAAAAACCACCACTGTTTTTTTAATCATTGGTGACGTTCTAATACTGAAAGCCCAGTCAGGATCAGTTGAATTAACATGAAGAGCAGAAAGCAATAGACACACGCTGCCTCTAAAGCGCACTCTAACTTAAGGCTGCAAATGTTGTTAATTATGTGGAAGCTTTCTGGTAAGATGCATCTATCAATGCATCTTCCTTGATCACATTCTGCCCACTGCTGGGTTTGCAAGGAGTCAGCACAGTGGTGGGAGAGGGACGTTTTATTAATAAACCCTGCACAGAACCCTGCACTCACCCTGGGCATTTTGGAGTGAAAATGGTAGTGAATCCAAAGCTGGGTTCTGTATGAGGAAGCACAGGCAAGCAAATAGCTACTGACAGCAAAATAGGTAAGTTTTTAGCAGCATGGAAGATAAAAATGTGTTTTCGTATATGATGTCATAGAAGAAAGGGTATCTCTGATTTATCACATGAGATTTCAAGCAGAGTTGTTTGGGGGAAAAAATATTATGTATAGAAAGGCTGAAAAAATATGAATTAACAAAAAATAATGTTCTCATAAACTTCTGTAATGTAGATTATTTAGCTGGCAGCAGATCCCTTTCTCTGCAGACCAAGGAGTCCAGAAAAAAGGGGAGTGGGGTGAAGGCTGCTTTTCTCAGGTCATCTAGGGGACAAATTTCAATGTACCGTTTCTGAATGTACAGCTGTACCTCCCAGTGTGTTCTAGTTGAAGACGTGCTGGTATCCTTGCTTGGGAACTTAGAGCATCCCCAGTGCTCTAAGGGGATGTCACTTTTTAAGTCATCTGTGAGAAAAACACTCCACAGAAACTCCTGCAGGACCGGAGTAAAGTTTACATCTCTGCAGATAAGATAACCAGTCAAAGATCAGATTCTAAGGATAGCCCATGAGAAATATTTTGAAGGATCAAGCCCTACTTTCATTCTAGTGCCCAGCCCTAATTTTCCACCTCAGTGTTTGCTGTTTCACGTGAACATACACAGGCCCTGCACGTGACAGGAGCACACACATCAGCCCGTCATAGTAACTCTCAGATCCGCTGCTCTTGTGCCAAGGATGGCCTTTCAGGAGCCACCACCAGCCCTGACAGCACACTTTGCCTTCCCTTTTCCTACCCTCCATTGCATAAATTAACAATAGCAAAGTCCCCTGTCCTTGCTGTCAGCCCCTTGCTGGGACTCACCTTTGCGGAGGCATGTTGGCCAACCACAGGTGACACCAACAACCCTGTCTGAGGCTGCTGAATCCTTGGCCATAGCAAGGCTGTAGATCCTGTGCTCCCTTCTGGCTCTTTTCACTTGCAGGGAGCCAGATGCAAAGCTCATTGAGCCCAGGGGAGTATTCTTCAACTGGCTTTGTCAAGCAGGTGAGGCTCCCCTGTCTATTGCCACCTTGGCGTAAAGACCATAATTTTGCTGGGACAAACTGCTTATTACCCAGTTGCAAGCTTAATAATAACCAAGGGCTGTGATTCCTCCTAAGGAACTGAGGACCTGAATTAAGTGTTATTAATACCAACAATATTGTGCTAACACCGGAAAAGTAGCAGAATTAATAATAACGTTATCTCAATGACAGTGTAAATATAAGGTAAGTAGTGTACCTGGCTTCTGAGGACTGTGAAGCCAAATGATGATTTCCTCTCAGGGCAGTGATAAACAACTCAGTCATACTGAGTTTACAGTTTTAGTAATAATTGGCTTGGAGGGGAAAAAAATTATATAAAGCACAGTCACAGGTTAACTACATTATAATTACATGGTATAATTTCAGCCCCTGCTCCCAGAGTGGAAGACACAGTTGTTATCTGATCAGCCTCCGTGTGTAATTCCCTACTAGGTTTGGGGCTAAGCATTGCTGTGCTGGTTTTTAAAATGACTAAGCAGATATGCAGAGACTGCAACGCGCCCCAGGTGACAGCAAGCTTGGCAACGGGCTCAGGAGTGCAACCTCCAGCCATGGGCATGTGGGGCTGGAGCAAGAAGTGGTGGCAGCAGCTGCACAGCCATCAGTGTGTGCAGTTCCCCATGCCACCGAGGCAGGGTTTTGGAGCTAAGCCTGGTGATGCTGCCCAGGTTCACTCTGAGAGTGCCCAGGCTCTGTGGGTATGGTGGCCTCGAGAAGCAGCAATGACAGCTCCTGTCACCATGCTGGAGCTGGGACATGGTGTCTCCCAACAGCTTAGCAAATCCTGATGCCTGGTCACCTTCGCAAAATATTCTGCCAAATTTCTCCCAAAACCAACAAATAACTGGTCACACTGTGTGCTTGGAAAAGGGACCTCCAAAAACACTTTCTTATGAGTAGGTGCCACAGGCAAAATTGGAATCCAAGAGCAGCATCAGGTACAAGTAGTGACTTGAGTGATATCTTCTGGGGAAAGGGTAGAAACCCATCATCTGTTGTTGTTGCTTCTTGAATTTTCACACCCTTTCTATTTTCACTGGAAGGCTGACTGTGAAGCCAAGCTCCAGAGATGACGGGAAGAATGGATGCTATTTGCATTTTTCATCTCCCCAGCCCCACTCCAACAGAAATCTGTTCAGCTTCCACAAGGGTAGGCCTAAAGCAGGTGGAGAGGTTAGTTCTTGCCTTTTCTTTTTCAACTGCGTCAATCCACACACTTTGCTTAGGACAAGTAGGACAAGTCAAGTCTCTTTTAATGTGTGGTCAGGTGCAGGGATAACCAGAAGCATTGGGTGGCTTTTCTTACAGTCCTCTATACAAAGCCCCAGCTAATTTACCCAGGCTCTTGTGGCTTGCTGTAGGTGACAGTAGATGCTGAGCCCAGGACAGTGGAATATCTGATTATGCTCCACTTTCATGAGATTGTCCCATGAGCTAACTCAAGGCACTGAGCAAGAAAGCTGAACAGTTTCTCCGTGCACAACTAATGCTTCTTCTGGGGGAAAACAGAAATATCACAAATCTGTGAGGTACTGCTCCTCTCCCATCCTACCTGAGACCTCTGTGCAAGCAGAGTCCCCTTGTCCCTCACCGCTGGTGCCTCACACAGACTGCAAGGCAGGCTGGAATAACTCTCAGCTTTGCTTTCAAGGAGGCTGAAAGGCACAGCCCACTCCCTGATGAGTGAAAATGTGGATGCCATGTTGCTCACTATGCAATACAAGAAACATGAGAAAGGTTGAGGGCAAAAGGGGAGCCCAAAAAGGCAGAGCTGTCTTTTGGCCCTGTGGCACAGGGTTGTCATTATTAAAGTGAAAGCAAATGTCTCTATCCTTAAATGCACTTCACTGCAGATGGAAAGCTTACTTGGGAACCAGTGTAATTGCTTCCCAGTGGCATCGCAACAGCTGCAGCATTAACCTGTTCTCTCCCAGCCTCCATGACTTGGCTCAGCACCCTTCTCTGGGATGTCTTGGCTCCCTTCTTGCTTGGCCAAGGCATGTCCAGACATGGAGAAGCTATTCTGGCAGTGTGAAAAGGTCCTGCATGCTGGGTGCTTTGAGATTGCCTGTATTGGGTTTGCATGGGAGGATTTGGGGGAGGGACCCCACGCTGGAGCAGGGGAAGAGTCTGAGAAGTTCTGCCCGTGAGGAGGAAGGAGTGGCAGGGACCACAGTGTGATGAACTGACTGCAACCCTCATTTCAACTGTGCTGCTGTGGGGAGGAGGTAGAGAAAATCAGGAGTGAAGTCAAGCCTGGAAAGAAGGGAGGGGTGGGGTGTAGGTGTTTTAAGATTTGTTTCTATTTTCTCATTATGCTACTCTGATTTGATTGGTAAAAAATTAAATTAAATTCATTTTCCCCAAGTCGAGTCTGTTTTGCCTGCGACAGTAATTGGTGAGTGATCTCTCCCCGCCCTTATCTCAACCCAGAAGCCTTTCACTGTATTTTCTTTCCCCTGCACAGATTAGGAGGGGAGTGATAGAGTAGCTTGATGGGCACCTGCAGCCAGCCAGGGTCAACCCACCACATATACAATGAAGGAAAAAGTTCCTCCAGGAAAGTCATAAAAGCAACTCTCAACATCCAGGATAGCTCTGGTGAGGAACAACTCACTGGGAGTGGGAGCAGGGACTGAAGTGGAACACAAGCAGTAACAGGAGAGACCCCCACAGCTGAGCAGAGCTGTCCTCCAGCCAGGGCGGAAAAAAGCCCAGAGCTTGCAGAAGGACCTTTGTGTAATTTGGGAATTTCTGCCACAGAGTCATATGAAGTCCACTTCCATATTTTCTTGACTAAAGCATTCACTACTTGTGGTGTTTAATAGGGAGAAACTCAAAATATTGTGCAAGCTGCTAATAAGCGTACTTGGTCTTTAGCATCTGTGCCTGTAAATTATTTTCCTCCTTCTTGTCCATGGGTATGTCTCGAAGTATTTCCTCACCTCCTCTTTTCTTTAAATCATTTCTCTCTCAATCTTCATTTCTGCTACAGAGAATCTCCATGAAAGGGATATCTTTGCCCTGTTTATCATTACCCTTGTTAGCCTGTTTAGTAAAAGGGCTTCAAAGAATGCCATAAGGACAGTACTATTTTGAACAAGCCTAGGCTGGCTGAGAACAAGGAAGCCAACCCAAAATACTGGTATTTACCCTCTTGCAAAAAGCACTCAGGCAGCAGTGGAGCTCCACTCTGCCGTAACGCTGCCAGAACCGAGGGTTTCCTCATATTTCTGAGAAAATCTTTCACAGGAACCTAGGTAGCACAAGCGGCAGGGGAGGTCGCTGGAAGTGACTTTCTGTCACTGGTGTATTAATGGAGTAGTAAGACAAATGTAACATCTTGACATGCCGAACGTTTTTGCCTGCTGGTGCTAAGCTAGGTGCTCCTCAACGGGGCTCGACTTGTGCAGGGATTCCTGCTGTGCTGTGTTTCTGCCTCCATGCCCTCAACCCCCCCCTAGATAGTCCTCCAGCCCCTCTAACTGATTCTTTAAAATCTAGCATTTTAGTAAGACCCTTGGTCACAACTGGAGCATATTTGCATTGCCAAACACAAATAATTTCAAATAGGTGGGGTGACTCAGGAAAAAGCCAGGAAGGACTTCAGATGGACTCCAGAATATCAGTTCGGAGCTCTGGGGCAGGAAAGCCTCTTTCCTCAGGATGCTCAAGAACAGACCAAGACTGGTGCGCTGCCCATAGAGAGAGCTGATTTCTGCCCTAGATGCACCCCATCAGTGCTGGGACATAATTCTGGTTGACACCACTTGCACTGCACACAGGAGGCTCCTTGCTGCATTCGTTGTCCTTCCTTGGAGAGTAGGCCCTCTGCTGTGGATTTCTGTTGATTTTTTTTTTTTTATCAGGCTAAAGAGGATATATTTTATCATAATGGTTTCAAATCCAATGTGTACAGGCCAACGCAAATAGGGTATTACAAGTTGAAGAACTGTACCTCAGGCACCATTTTATTAGAACTAGTGTTTACATCAAACAATACATCCTAAGTACTTCATATTAAGCTTGGACAAATCATTTGCCTGAGGATTAGGGTGTTGTGCCACTGAAATGTAATCCTTCTGTTGATTTTTTTTTTCAAGCTGCCAAACCAAACATGGTAAAATCAGTAACTGTTAAAAAATCAGAAGGGCAAAAACCTTAGCCTCAATTTGACATGTTAAATTAAACAAAGGAAAAATTATCAAGGTGGGTTTGCAGACAAATATCTGAACAGCAGGTCAGATTTTCACCTGCGCAGATCAGCAAAACTCTGCAGGGTTACAAAAAAGTGTAGTGGTGGGTTTCAGTGTTCCCCCATGGGGGCTGAGGAGAGAAGGGCAGGTCTGGCTGCCTCCCATGAGGTGTAGATGACCCTGACACATGGAACTAAAATTTGGGGAGCTGAGCCAGGAACAGTGGCCAGAGCAGGCTGTTTCCCACAAGGCAATGCCCTGTGCCCCCGTGCAGCCCAGGCAGCGTGCCCTGCCCCAGAAAAAGGGCAGGATGGCATGAGAGAGAGCTTCACTCTTCTGGCCTCTGCTCCCAAAAATGGAAGAGCAGGTGTTGAGATACAACAAGCAGATGTGTAACACCAGCTGTGGGGAGTGGTGGGCGGCAGGGGCCCAGCCAAAATTTGTAGTGTTGCGTGAATTGGAACCAGGCAAATCCTTGCTGGCTTCACAAAAGCAACCTGTGCTTCACAAAAACACCTCACGCCTTTCCAATGCCCAGGAAAGCACATTTCTCCCCATGTCTTACACAGCCATGGCATTTGTTTTCCCATGCATGTGCTGCTTGGGCCCCTTTTAACAAAAACACCCAAAGGATGGATGGGAGCTGCCATTGTGTACTGGAAGGACAAGATTGGCATCAAGGTGAACACAAAACACCCCCCATCTCCTCACAGGAATTTAAGTTCAAGTCAGAGGCAGCAGGAGTGTTACAGAGATGCCATCTCTGAACCAAAAGCCGCAGTAATGCCCTGGAGACTGTTTTCAATAGAAGCTTCCTAGCAATGGCCAAGGGGGATACATTTCCATGCCAGGTAAGAAAATACCTAGATATAAGTGTTTGGTTCTATTGCAAGCAAGGAGTGGGGCTCTGGCTCCAAACAAGGAAAAGAGAAAACTTTCCTGGACTTCTGCAGGACTGGCATTTCACCTGTGTAATTTCTCTCACCTCCAGCAATGTGGTGGTTTTCACATGCTCATGTGCACCTCAGGCACCCCTTTGCTGATGTCTCTGCCTTCCCTCCTTCCAGAGCCAAGTCTCACTTCCTCTGTGGGTGCCCTCCATCCTGCCCTATGCTTTTTCCCTGGCCAGACAACCCCAGACTTTGTTACCAAGCTGCTGGCTGGCTGAAGCTTTGGGAATCAAGAGGAAGCAAAGGGGAGTAGCAATGCTCTGTACCCACGTCTCCTACTCCTTTGCCAAAAATGATCAGGTTACTTAAATTCACAGTTTCGCTAGAGAATCAAGAAGGTAGAATAGGTGCAATGTCAGAAATCAATATCTTGTTTTGGGTACAAGCTTGCTTATAATGACTTCGGTTAATAATTCCAGGGGAATCTGTGTTTGAGATGTCTAGAACCGAGTACCTTTGAGGAGTATGAGATAAAAAGACATGACGTGGGTTGTGCAACCACCGGTGAATGCCAGTACCAGCATGAGGTGCACTGGTCACTGGCCCTCATCTCTAATCACTACTACAGCTAAGGAAGGCAAAGTCCTGCTCGGAGGGAACTGAGCCTGGTGTAATTTTGCTTCACTGCTAAAGGCACCTGCACTGCAGGGCAGAAACAGTGAAGTGGGTAACAATCCACAGAATATGCCTTCGGAGACACATTTAAGCAGATCTAGGTTTCTGTAAGACCTTACAGCCAGAATTTGCCAACAAAGTGTATTTGTATGCTTTGTTTTTATTCGTGTGTATCTGTGCCTATTAATTTATCTACATCTGTATCATACATCTTTGGGAATTACACGCAACAGCTCTACATCTTGAGAGAGATGTAGATATAAACATAGGAGACCTCTGTGAAGAGGTTACCCAGCACAGTGACAAGTGATGGAATGCAAGCACATGCAGAATCCATGGGTCTGACCCCACAGGCAAACAGGTAACTCCCAAGTTTAAAGCTAAGGACAGTATTAAGTGTTTCTGAATAAAGAATTAGGCCATCACTGAAGCAATAACCTCCACCCTTTTGGAAAGAAGAGTCACTGCAGATGACATTAAAAACCCCACAAAGACTTGTACTCTTGCATCACTGGGAAGAAAAAGAGGGATTATAACTAAGAAAATAACTAGTAATTTGCTAATATGCTCCCATACTTGTGTGCATACACGCTAAACTTACTGTTTGTTTTACCACAGTTTAAAATAAACTGAAAAAACTAATTCATATTTTTTTACCAGCTATGACTTACTTGCTGAGTAAACTCAGCGGCAGCTCTTTGCCTTTTGTGGCTGCTGAGACATGTCACAGACTTGCGAGGGAGCCAGGTGTGAGAGCCACAGACTTGTATTCTACACAGCAGTCCATCAGCCCTCTCACCAGCCTCATGGGCAGCTCGTGCCTTGCCATAGATGGGCAGAACATGCAAAGTCATGTCTGTTGCAGAGTGCCCGTGATCACCTACTGCCGTCCCATGATTTTGTCTTAGACTTCTGGAATCACGGGATTTTGTGCAGGAGCACAAAGCTGCAAGTTTCATTGGAAGTCCGAAAGATTCTGCTCAGGCATCTCTCCCCTAGGGCATCTAGATGCCCAAGCATTTGAAACTCTTGTGAAGATCATGCTTGCAGGGTCTCCATCAATGTGTCTGGTTTGAGGGGTATCCACAAGATGTGGCATAGATAACGCCCAGTCTCTGCCCACAAATAAAAATTCATTGATGAGTATCAGGGCATAAAAGAACTGCAGCAATGGCAAGTACCATGGATTTATAGCAAACATCGCAGTTGATACTTTTGAAAACAAATCTTGGGCTCAAAATTACAGTCTCAGACTCCAAGCATTCTTCTGTCAAGTTGGAGCTGCTGTGCATTTCGTTAAACCAAGCCACGTACTGAGAGGTGTCTTGATATTTCCCCTCCTTATGGGCCCATTCTAGGAAGCCACAGCTCCCAGATCAGCAGAGGAGAAGAGGAGTGCTGACTCGCTGAAGCAATCGTACTAATTGAATCTCCCCATAGGTCCCATCCTGTCTGCAGTCTCAGTGTAGCACCTCTGAACAAGGCACTGCTTTAAGACCTCTACTTTGCCAAGGCTCCAGGTAGCACTGGTGAATGCTGCTGCCTTGGCTTCAAGCAGAAATTTCACAGAGATCACACATGTGTGACCAGGTTAAAACAAAACAAAAAAGAAACCAACCCACAAGAGGTAGAACCTGAAAAATTAGGAAATTATAAGCAAAAGGGAACACAGGCAGGAGTATTGCACACAAAGGGCAATAAACATATGGAATAAATTAGGGGAGTAGGCGATGGAAGGAAAGCATGTAAATGAGTTCCACAGACACCTAGGTTTGTTGCTACAAAAGCAGGGGATGGGGGAGAAGGATGGAAAAGCAGAAAAGTGGAATTAAAAGGTCCTTCTCCTGATCCCATGACCTTTTCTTGTGGTTCCTAAACTGTTTATCTGTTCTGTTTATCTAGATATTACTGAGACCCCAGATTAATAAGCATGTATTTGTAGGTACCACGTGTACAAGCACACCTGGACATAGTTTCTCTTGGTTTACATCAAACACCCAGCCTGCCTTCAAAGTATAGTGTATGGGTCTCTACTGCAAATTAAAATACAAATGTCTTGATTTCCCTGAAACTTTGAACTCTCATTTGTACTGTCCTTCTGAGAGGACAGGGGAGAGGATTGAGATACCAAAAAAAAAAAAAAAAAAAAAANAAAAAAAAAAAAAGGAAGCAGAAGAGAAAGAAATTCACAAAAGTATGTTCTGACTTGAAAGAGCAAAATAGAGTATGCCTATACATGGGAGAGGAACAACAGATTTTATAATATTAAAAGTAGCTTGGTCACAAGCTGGAGCTGCCAGAGTTAATCTTATTGCACTGGTTTTACTGGCATTTTAATGTGTCACCCAGGACTTAACACTATATTATTCACTAAGAGGTCTGTTCCCACCACAGGACATAGAAACATTGCTGCTGTTAGCACGAAAAGGGAGCCACATAAACACAGTGAAGAGAATAGCCCCTTGTGCACGTATACTTTTTATGATAATGCTGTGGAGTTAACTCTCGGGGGTTTTTTTCCCCCTTGATTCCCCCTGTGCTCACTTGTGGTGATGGTATTGTAGCTGCAGCCAGGTTTGGTGCCCAGCTGTGGGCTCTTGTGCTGGGACCGAGGGGATATCACCCCATCAGCAGGGCAGAGCAGAAACAAGACAGAGCTGCCTGCTGTGACAGAGGAGATGCTAAGTACAGGCTTTCTCCTGGGTTGTGCAGGCTTTTTAATTCATCCTGGTGCTAATAAAGCATCTACTGTAGCTCAGGAAGTAAACAGGCCTGGGGAATGGCGGTGGTGGCTGCTGCCAGCAGGAAGAGTCAGCCTAGGCTGCATAAATTGAAGGTTTTGCGTGCTCTGCAAAGAGTCTGTTTGAGAGATGTAAAGAGGTAGGAGACCACCACAGACAATCTGATCCACAGGTTGCACAGGGGAGCTGAGACTGTCGAATGCCGTGCCAGCCTTTCCCAAAGGGAGCAACACTTCAGTCAGTGGGCGGGAGGCCCCTCGCCTGCAGCCCTTGCAAGGGCAGCTCTGACACTGACCACAGCCTTGGACCCTTGCCTTCAGCAGCACCAACCACCAGTGCTTCAATGCTTCAGTTAACACAAGCCCCACAGGTGGTACCCCTTTCTGTTCACATTCTTAGTTTCTTTTGCTACTCAATGAATTTTGGGATAAAACACAGGTGATTTTACAATCTCATTTGAAATGGACCTTTAAAAGGCAAACAGGACAAAATAAAGACCTACCACCAGCATTTAGGCATTTCAAATTCACACATCAAGCAGGAATTAAAAGTTGAATGGGAAACATCTATTCTTACCTTCTGCATTTGCAATATCCTTATGTTTAAGTTCTGCATGTCTTGAGCAGTGAGTTTTTGACTGTAGTCTATCTCCTGATATCAGCAATACAAGCACACAAGACTGGCATGTCAGTGGGATTTAGCTAAAGCAAATTTTATTCATGTTTCCATCCATGGATACAGGACAAATCCTTCTTTGCACACAATAATCTAAAAAACCATTTACAAGGCGCTTGTAGTTTGTTTCCTGAAAAGTCACATCCTAGTGCAAACTGTTTCATATCTTCCTTTTATTCTGTATGTCTGTACCATGCTTATTTTCTCCAGTACACTGGAAACCCTACACCACTCTATAGGAGGGAGTAGAGAAAAAATATTTACATGAGGGTTTGAAAGGCAAGAACTTTGCATTTCTTGCAAAATGCACTTCTTTCCAGTACTGTGGCCTGTATTTCTTGCATTGCATTTCTTTCCAGTACTGTTTGGGGTAGGATGTTTGGCCTTGAACAATGTTCTTTAACAGCTTGGTGCTTGGATTCCCCTCTCACTAAAGGACTAACATCACACTGTCCTTCAAGTCCACACTATAAATGCACAGCACTCACACAGCTTTTGCTCCTACTGAAACTGCTCTACTGACAAGTGAAACAGCAAAAGTTCCTGCTTCCTCCATTCAAGGCTGCTCTTGGCCCCACAACCCGGACAGCCTGATCCCAAGGCCTTTTCCTGCTAACAAGAACTGCCCAGATAGAGGCTAGTTTAGGGTAGGTCATCTGAATGGGGATTGTGGGCCATGCATTTCCCAGGAAAACTGTCCTCATAAGCCCCAGCACAGGTGAAGTTTATCAGTTCTCCTGTCTAAGATGCATTATTCCAATGGCAGAAGGATGAGTGGTGTGCAGAGCCATGGCTGTGGTTAATCAAATATCGAGGTGGACACTTAACCACTTAAAACCTTTGCCCAATCACTATGCAAAATGCCTAGTTGGAGAATCCTTTTTTTGTTTGTTTTAGGAGAGAATAGGATATGTGTGTCTTCTGCTGCATCAAATGCAAATAATCATGGAAAACATTTTTTCCCGGACTTGTTTTCATAAAATATCCTGGCCTGTTCTTAACAGATGGTGAAATAAACCCCAGTCTTAACAGGATTCCTGTTGAAATATTAATTGATTGACTGAAACACCAAAAAACAATGGAAAGAAAAAATCCCTTTTTTAGAATGGCCACTTCATGGTAGCTGGTAGAGGAGTTACTTCTGGATTTTGTCATCCTGTTACTAGCACACTGCTGTATCTCCAGATATCAGCACTGTTTTAGAAGATACAGCTAGATACAATGACAGTTCTACTTTTACAGTCAAGGGACTCATAAAAATCACTAAATTCAGAACCTGCCTATCTCCTAGCCCCAAGATGTCAAAAGTCCTAGGGCCAGGAACACTGGACTGTAACACTAGACCAACACAGAGAGATCTAGATAGCCTCATCTAAAAGAGAACAAGTATTTGTATCACTCATTGTTCAATTAATTTTAGGTAAACCCAAAAAGTAGCAAAGTCTCCTGTTAGCAAGACCCATCTGACATCAGTGGGGCCATGTAGCTAATTTCCTGGGAGACACAATGGAAAGGAAACAGGAGCAATTACAGAGTTTGACCACCTTATGCTCCACAAGCTATGATCTCAGATTCTGGGGAGGTGGTGATGCCTTCCTGCACCCCAGCAGCACAGAGGCTCCTTGGGTGCATGGCTCCGGAACCAATTTTCCCTCTCCAAGCACAGCTGTGAGAGGCACATGAACACTGCAAGCCATTGCTGTCCCCTGACTTGCAGAGCCTCTCCTTGCCTAGATGACTTATCTGACTCACTCAGAACAAAATTTGGAGAAGAAGGACTAATCATGCCCTCGCTTGCCTGGGAGGCATTGCTGAACCATCATCAGAAATGGCCTGATTGCTATGAACAAGGGGAAGCACATTTTGAAGAGGCCTAGGCAGGGATGCCAAGACATATCACGCTGCTCAGCTATGTTCAGAGTCCTTTTGTGGAAGCTCACAGGAGGCGCTTAGGGACAGGACGAAGGGCAGCGGCTGGGGAGCCACAGGTCTGTCTGTCATTCAGAGGACCCTATGGAAAAGGCCGCCAGGATGCGTTCTGCCAGCAAGGTTCATGTCGAATACCAGAGACTGGGTCTGGGGGAGGCCATCGAGTTTAGGGACAAACAACCCCTTTGAGGAGCAGCCAGAGAAATGTGACACAGCCGTGGAAGAAGCGCAGCAGTGGATGCATGCAACTGTTCCCACCCTGGACACTACCAGGGCAACAGCAAGGAGGGAATCCAAAGTGACAGTACTACTTTATTGTTCAACGGGGTGAATCCAGGACACAGGCGCAGCTTAAAATGTGACTTTCCCATCACTTTGGGTTCAAACCTGGGTGTTATTTATAAGCAGG
The DNA here is from genome assembly GCA_013398115.1 of Falcunculus frontatus. Classification (NCBI taxonomy): domain Eukaryota; kingdom Metazoa; phylum Chordata; class Aves; order Passeriformes; genus Falcunculus; species Falcunculus frontatus. Next base: position 546,390 of record VZRV01010769.1, on the reverse strand, counting down.
TTGTGGAGTTTTCTTCTTTCCTTGAGGATTTTTCCTTCTCATTAATTTTATCCATAAAAACGATAGAGAAGGATCTATCAGTAAGGGTATGAGGGGATGACATGATGCCATGGCATCTCAACCCCTTTGCCCAGATCTCCAAATACCAAGACCTGGGAACAGCTTTCCTAAAGTGACAAAATTCCATGAACTCAGTGGGTGCAGACTGTCCCATGTAGGCGTCCCATCCGCAGGATCCAGCTTTCCATACGGCTGTATTAGACGCTCCCCTGACAAATGTAAACTTGAAAGGCACAGACGTAGAGTACCCTTTTTGTCTTTATTTTCTAACTTATTCTTAGAAACAGGCCAGCAAGTATTTTTAGTAAAATTTTCACCTGCTCCCAAGCCAGTTAGGCTGATCTTAAGATAAGGACATAGGCACAAAGCACACAGGGATCAGATTTTTAAAGCACTAAAGTACCTGAAAGTGCAGAGAGACACCTAGCTGTTTCCCATTGCTCTCAGTGCAGAAGAACTGGACACGGCCTAGTGACTGTAATCCCAGTACCTCTATACTGTAAAAAATGTGAAGAACAAACAGTATATTAGAGAAGGGACACAGTGCCTTTAATTACTCTCAAGCGTCATCACCTTGCCAGTCATATTTTGCAGCTTAATCCACAGCAGCCAGCCACGTTTGTTGGGGATAAACCTAGTACAGGAGCCTGTGCTAATCAGTTATTATCAATTATATTGCTCAAACAGACAACAAAAGCACAGTACTTTTGGACTGTGTTACAATCCCACCTCCTCCTACCTATTCCCTATGACAGAAGTAATAGAAAAGAGTGTAATTCCCCCAGGTCCCAATCTGGTTCCCAGTCTCCCCGTCACCATTGCCCACATCCCCATCCCAGCACACCATCAAGAGATGAATGAGCAGCCCCACTAAAAATGTGCCCATGCAGAACGTGCTGTGAGTGTTCACACAATAAAAGTGAAATGTTGACAAGTTTGGAAGTCTTTATTCTCACGGCTTAGCTAATTACTGTGTATAATGTTGGTTAAAAAACTTACACTTCCCAGTGAGTAATATATGAACCAAAACTCACATGAGGGAAAATTTTTGCAAAAAACAATAAAATTATACGGGCAATGGAACTGCAACCAGCATGACAATTAGACACAATGTTAATCAGGTATGAGCAATATGAACAAGATTATTTTATTAGCCTGCGAAAGATGGTCAAGCTTCTTCCAGCTCTCATTTACCATTTCCTTTAGGGTGATGATGATGATGATGATAATTTTATTGTTAGAATAAAATTTCTCCTGTTGTTTTCATCTTGAGAATCCAACTGACTTTACAACAGGGTAGTTACTTAAGTCCATCTCTCAATGAATTGCTGCTCTCTCTTCTGCTGCTGTTGCACTGAATTGCTTTTATTTGCAAATCCATCTGTCTGTTGCTATTTTTAATGTACTCATCCTGATAAGAACTTCATTCGCACCACCACACCAAGCCTCCCACAAAGGGGACTAAGGAAACACACCTCAGCTCCTCCAAAATCAGTGGTTTAGGCTGAGCACTGTGGACATGCTCATAGCTTCCTACTCAGCTCCTAAATCTCTTGGATACCATACCACAAAGAAAGCTACCACAGTATCAGGGCTGCCTCCGGCACATGGATGCTGGAAGCCCTGTCTGAAGTAGGACTTCTTCCCTTGTCAGACCTGATATCATATCTTCAATCAGGTCTGTGCAGGAGTCTTCACATCCTGGAGGGGTGTAGAGCAGTGCCCATTCTAGGGAGTGTGACGGGAGCGCCCCTGCAACGCCGAATGTGATTCAGCTCCCATGGGTGCATTAGCCAAAGACCACTATGGGATTAAGTAGCATAAACTTACACCTGCAGGTGGGAAAATGAGCTATGGTATCCCTCTCTGTCCTGTCCTGTCAGTGCTCCCGGCGGGGGCAGTGGGATCGTTCTCCAGGTGTTCACTGAAAACAGCACATAAATGTTTCAAACACCACTTCATAGGTGTCACTCCAAAGCCATAAAGAAAACAGAAGGCAGAAAGCCTCAGCACAAACCCTTAAATAACAAATATTCTTCTCCCCTCTATAGGACTTTACAGGCTGAGGAACGATGTTAGCTGAAACCTTCGTTTTACAGCTTCTTCTCGAAAACTCAGCATACAACCAGCCTCAGAAGTGTTAGTGATGTTGCCTGGAGAAGACCTCTTGGATTTACAGGCAATAGTTGATCTTTAGCTCCAGCAAGGCAGCTGTGCTGCAGGGTTAGTAGGAGTCACCATGTTGGTAAATGATGATTGCACTGCACACACAGCCCTCTGTGAGTACCCCATAATCATGGGGAAAGGTTTCCTGGGCCACTTGCAAAGGCCCTCAGGTTAGGAAGGTCTTTCCAGGCAAACTGGAAAGACCCTTCTTCTTTGTGCAAGACAGGCTTTAAGGCAGGGTGACCTGGGCAGATGAAGCCTCTGAGGACAAGGCATAGACAGGATCTAAGAAAGAAGGATCCGTCAGGTCACCCATGTCTTGCTGGCAGCAAGAGTCAGGGTTGCTCTCTGCTATGTCTTTATACATGGAATTCAATACCTTGAGCCACTCTGAATAGGTCCATTTGACCAGCTGAGGAGGGATAAATGGAACATTTGAGCTCAGGTGTATTTTGCTCCCTGTGGCTGCCATGGGATGAGAGCAGCACTGTTCCCTCTCTGTTTTGATTTCCACTGCAAATATGTCCCTCCTCTGGAGCGAGAGTACCGTCCATAGATCTCAACTGTTTCAGCTGAAGGAACCCCTGCCCATCACTTGCCATGCTGGTGGATGGGAATACCTCGGGTGCAGCCCAAGATGCCCCCAGGCACCAAGGAAGTCTTGGACAAAGGGAGAGTGGCAACACTGTTGAGTCTTCGCTGAGGACCCATCTTCCTGACAGCTAGCCAAACCTGGCTCCTCTGGAAACAAAATGAGCAAGCATTGAAAGAGGTTAGCTTTCACATGAGCCAATGAAAAGACAGTTTGCCTACTGTTACGTGTGAGTAACACCAGCCAAACATCAATACCCGAAAATAACATGGTGGATATTTGTAAGGGGCCAGATCACAAAGTCTTGAAGTCATTTATTAGTCATAACTTCGGGGGCTTCATTAGACCTCTCTAATACAGTAGCCTATGCCCTATATCGAGCCAAATCACTTGGATTAGACTGAGTCACATCACCTGTATGGACATCCACACCTCTGACAAAATATAGGGCGGAATAGGACAGGTGCTGCCCTCAGTAGCTTATTCAAGTGGTGAATCGCCTGTCTGTGCCTTATCTCACATTTGAATTTGGCTCCAGTTTCTGGCCTTCTGTTTTGGAGAAGATCCCCTCTCTGCAAGGTATTTTCTCCCCAGGAAGGTATTGTCACACAGGGCACTTGTTGCTCACCACAGGATTCCCCTCCCAGTTGGTGGCACCAGCCCCAAAGGCAGAAGCCAGAGTCATACAATCTGACACTAAGTAAACACCCCAGCTCCATTTGAATAGAAGGGCTGTCCAAATGGCCTCAAAAAAAAAAAAAAATCCACAAAAACCCCTTGCGGAACTCTGCTGTATTTGTTTTAGTCCCCCTTTACTGTCTGGGGGAAGGGGAAAGGAGAGGATAAGTGTCCCTCCACCCCCTTCTCCAAGCCCTTTCAGCCCTGGTCGGGCGCGTATGTCCCCCTCACCCCCGCACTGGCTTTCGGCTCCCCTGGAGCTGAAGAGTGAATAAGACTTCTAGGACATTGTCTCTAAGCTGATAATTGCAGCACAATTATCACTGGCACAAGGCGTCTCTCATGCCATTTTGACCCAAACTATGTCTTTTTTCTGTATATTTTTAATTAGACTCAAGAATGCAGAAAACCCAGCGTGAGATCCTTTCATTCCCCTTTGTTTAATATCTGTTATTATGACATTAAGTGTAGGGTTTTGTTGTGGTGCAGAGTTCAAAATCCCCCTCGGTTCTTCTGCTGTAGCCACGGGTTCGTGTACATTAAAGTGGTCATTTTCGGATTAGCTCTTGCTTTCCCTTTGATGCATGTGAAACGCTGAGCCAGTTAGTTGGAGAAGGCATTTTACCTCTTTTGTTGCCCTTCCTCACAACCAACGGCAGGGAGAGGACGAAAGCCCCCTGGCTGTCTTAAACCAGAAAGGAATTTCCAAAGGGTTTAAAGCATTAGTTGCCACTTCTGTCTGGGGTTGTCTGACGAAAAATAGAGCGGGTTTGCTTCCAAATAGAGCAGGCGGTGAGGAGCCTCGTATTTGCTGCTGTTGTTGTCATCATCGCCTGTTCACTGGGAATTTGGGAGTCCTGAGGGCAGTACCAAGACCGAACAACGGCACAACTCAAAACTTTTCTCTGGGATAAACGTTTTAGTGGTGAGAATCAGAATTTTGTGGCCATCAAAAATTTTTTTTCCCTCTTCTCTCTTTTTTTTTTCCTCCCCCTCCCCCCTTCTTTTGATTAGGCAGTTAATGGGAAGCAGAACAAAGGTTTGATTGAACAAATGCTAGATTTCACGTACACTTCACTTTACATGGGCAGTCCTATGATTTCTATTCATTTACATAAGACCTACACTTCCACGGCTATTTCTGTGGGATGTCTGATATTTTCTTCCAAGAAGAGAGCATTCTTGAGCCTTCAGCTCTTCCCATTTTAACCATTCATATCATTACAACTAATCCTAAGGGCTCTTGATTAAAATAAAGCTGAGTCAATTGAAAAAAAAATTGAAAAAATGGTTAATTACAAAACAAAAAAATACACACAACTTTTCTGCTGCCTTAGACATTATCCCAAATATTCGTGTGAAAGTCGGGCAAACAGGGGGAGAGGGAGTAGAAGGTCGGGGTGGGGGGGAGGAAGTGTTTGTGTCAACACGGCTCAGTGATGGAATAATGCGCTCCAACGTGAAGTCAGAGCCGCGGGGCATGTGAAGTCACAAGTTCTCCAGGTGACAGGTGCTGCAGCAGTTCAGATGCGAGGCAGCCGCTCCTGCTCCCCTCCCGCCCCCGCCCCGGGCATCCGCAACCGGGGAGCAGGGGCTGTCCCTCCAAACGCAGCTCCTCCGCTTGACATACGGATGGGAAAAAGGGGCTCATGAAATATTCCTGATCCACCAGAATAATTTTTGCCTTGAGAAACCTGCTTCCTTGTTTCGGGGTTTTTTTTTTTAAGACCCTAATACGTGCCTAATCAGCGAGATATATTTTAATTTAAAAGCCAGTAGACTGCAGCTGAACTGCGCTACCGAAATCCGATGTAAGGATAATTTGGAGTATATAAAACCGCTGAGTCAGCGGCGGAGCCCATCTCCATGGCTAGAATATTGTTTTTAACTCCCGCTGCTGTGTTTCACTTACTGTTATACCGATTGTATCGTGTAATTATTGTTTGTTTTCCAAAAATGTAATTACTTTCTTTCTTTGTTTCCTTTGCAACGTTAAATCTGCCAAATGCCTGACGAAGGCAGCTCCAGAAAATAAAAAAGAAAAAAAAATTAAAGCTACTGGAAGAGGAGGGGGGTCTTCTCTCTCTGTAGCCGAACATTTTACCTCTCGGGGACCTTCTTCCATCGACTATTTAGTAAAGATACCGGCACATGTAGAACCCCAGCCCGATTTGAGGAAAACATCGGCTCCGGGGCAGTCCCACGCGTTTCTCGGGTGGTTTTCCCTCCTGGCAGCGAGCGCGGGATGCTGCTGCTCTGCACGGAGCGATCTGAGAGGGGGCTAATAGCAGTAATACCAATAATAACGATAATAACATAAAGCTATGGAGGTGATTCCAGCCTGATGCTGGGGCCAAGCTGTACGACGGGACCAGGAGGCCCGGAGCTAGGGAGTGGCCTGGGGGAGCCGGTGGAGTCCCCTGCGTGCCCGCCTACCCTCTCCGCGGGTGGGCTGTGGGGCTCGGAGGTCTGCCCGCGGCGGTCTGCGTCCCCAGGCGGGAGGTGGCGGGGATGCTGCCCCGCAGCCGGGAAAGCGGGTCCCCGCCCCGGCACCGGCCGTTCGGTGGCAAGTTTGGCCCTGGGGCCGAAAAGAAGAGAGGATGGAAGATGCTGACCTCCCACTGAAACGTCGCGTTGCTCTTCTTGGGGCAACCTTAAAGGTTCGGCCCGGAGGGGGGGGGCAGTCCGGGAGGAGGGGGCTGGCGTGCTAAAATGCGGGGCATCCGTCAGCTCTCACAGTGCTGAATGTGTTCAGGCCAGAGCCGGAGGAGTCAAATGCCCAGACCAGTGTTCAGTATCGCTCCAGGAAAGGTTACTCTACTTTCCCTCCTCTTTAATGTAGGATTCGGGAAGAGTGACACCGTGTAAGATCGGCTCCCCCGATAAATTATACCCGCTTTAGTCAAAACGGTGCGTAAGGGTCAAATCCCCCAGCAAACCTCCCCTTGACTTCCTTGGCACGTCCCCCCCCAGCAAGAGCTTGCGGGCAGCACTGGGGAGGGACTGGGCAGCTGAAGACACTTCTCACCGCACCAGCGTCAGACATTGCTGCCGGGCTGATTCTGGAAAGAGGATGGATGGGAAGGGTGGGAAACCTCGCCCTCGCCTTGCCTGTGTAGGAGGATCAGCCGCCTAACTCCTGTCCTCTGGAGTGCGGGTCTGGGGTTTCTCAGCACGGAGAAACAGATAGTCCCTGAAACCGCAGATTTTATTTCTGGCAAACAATGCTCCCCCAGCCAGCGTTTGTGTGCGAGACAAGTAATTGTGCTCCCTTGCTTAAATAAATCATTGATGGGTGAAATTACACATGCTCACTTAAAATGTAATGTGATTAAGAGATTATGGGATCGCAGTTAATATGTTGCCTCACAGCTTCTGGACCCAATTCCTGACACCAGAAATCCATCAGCCACAACTGTCCCTCCTTGCGGGGAGGCAGCTCCTCCTGCCACCGGCAGCCGTGAGGGCTGGCCGGGAGGGGGGACCGGGGGTCTCCCGCCTCTGCTCCCCGCAGGGCGTCGGAGAAGGTGAGGGGGAGCGTCAGGTTTGAGTTCAAATGAATAATAACTTCTTGCTGTTGTTGTCTGGGGGGAGGAGGAAAAAAAAGTTAAATGGAAAGGCAGGAGAC